>JANJPH010000354.1:0-10478 GCA_030407195.1 [Candida] tunisiensis
GCCGTGCTTGCAAACAAATACGAGACCAGCTAACTTCTTGGACACTGGTGCGCGAGGTTCAGGTGGGGGCGGCCACAGCACATAGCAGGTGCCACATGGCGCGCGCGCGGTGCACAAACGCCGAGCGAGGGGGCAGGGGCGCGTGGAGCGTGGAGCGTGTCTGTTCGCCGTCACGGCCCGCCGTACGGTCGGCGAGCGCTATGCAAGTTGCGTAAAAAAGCAGTTATCACGAGGCCCAATAATTGTGCCTAAAACGGGAGCGCCAAAAGCAAGTGCCAACGTCCGGGCGTTGCTTTTTGCTGCACAGGGTGTGACGGCTAGCGGTTGCTTTTTGCTGGCAGAGTCCGCCGAGGCGGTCGCTCTCCGCTAGGGCTGAAGCGCGACGAGCCCGGCTGGGTCGGTGCGCTCGCACGGCCCGGCACGGACGCTCGGACGGACAGATCTGCGCGAGCTAACACAGCCGCAACGGGTCAGAGCGCTGCCAGACAATGCTCTGCGCCTCGCAGCGTGTGGCCCTCTCTCTGGGCCTGCACGCAGTGGCAGCGCGGAGCTCTCCATGGCGACGGGCGAGCGCCCTCGAGCGCCGGCATCGCGGTAGGCTGCGTCGAAGCCATGCCACCGGCTGTGAACAGCCCAATTCGGGGCTCAGCATATGCAGTTGCGCTATTGTGGTTTTGACAGTCGTCTGGCGAACCGATGTCGCATCGGCAAAAGAGGCGAGCGGCGGTGCTAGCAAACGCCTGTCTTGGGCCACACACCGAGCGGCGACGAGGGCAGCCAGACGCACCGCCATCGCTGATCCCACATGCCCGGCGCACAGGGCCGCGTCGCTGGCGCCCAACCGGGTCTGTTGCTTATTATTTGGCCCCACACGGTTATACGAGGTGCAACGCCCAACGCGACCGCCGCACCGAGCCCAAACGGAGCGCCGGCCTTTGAGACAGGCAGAGGTGTCGCTGGCAGCAGACGCCACACCCCCAGCGCCCAGGCTCGCCGCCGACGCGCGCGGGCCCACATCCAGCGCGACGCCGAGCGCCCACACCCGCCGTCCACCACCCCCACGATCCGCCTGACGAGCCGCCCTCAGCGCCAGTTTGATTACTAGGCCGGCGCTCGACGAAACGCTGCGCTAGCGCCGGTGCCCGCGACAAAAGCGACGTAGATCGGCACGCAGGATGACAGGATATATTTCGTGAGCACGCCTCGCCGGCGAGTGTTTCTGCACTGGGCGGCTGATCAGCCTGCAGCGCGAGAGGCCCAGCGCCCTGCACCGAACGCTGTGGGAGGGGGCCGTGGGCAGCTGCTGTCTTGTCGCTCGCAAATCGGCCCAGGGATGGCTAGATGCCACACCTGGCTAGCCCCGCTGACCATTAAACGCGCGAGCACGTCATGGGACGAGGGTGCTCGGTCCGACGCCCCGCGGCCCGGGCCCCCAGAGCCCGGGGGGCGCCGGCGTATCTGCGGTGCCCGTGCAGTGGACTCCGCTCCGTACAGCGCCGGCTGTCCCGTGGGCCGCCCTGTCGGACTGTACGGGCGCCGGGTGGAGCTCCGCCGACAATGGCAAAAGCAAACATCATAGCGCTGCGATCGTTGCTTTTGGGACGCACCACCGCTCACCCCCCTCCCCCGTCGTTGCTTTTGCCCGGCCTGGTATTATACCTGTATACCAAGCCTTGCAGGGTGTTCCCCATGAGCTACCTCTAGATTTTTTTTCCCTGGTCTATCGTTCGTGACATTTCACTCACCCGTCGACCACGGCCCATCGTCTCTCACCCGTTGACCACGGTCTACCGTCGCGGCCCCTTCCCACCCCGCCGCCACCACCCCCTCCGCGCCGGCTGAGCAATGCGACGGTCCAGCCTATAGTGTGCCCTCAATGCGTGCCCAGACCCCAACCTCAGGTCATCACCACCACCCAGCAGTCGTACGACAACACCCCTCGACCGGCCACCACCGCAGCACCAGCGCCAGCAGCGCAATGCCCAGCAGCTCGAGCTCCAGCTCCAGCTACCGGGTCCAGGAAACGTGCCTCTTGCGTTTCACCCAAAGCTCCCACCCCAAGGACGACGAAAAGTACAAGTTCCTGCAAGTGGCCCTTCCGGCGGAACCGCTGCCGTCGCCGCTCGTCCCAGTCCTTCTGGTTTCGCCGTCCAATGGCTACACCCACCTCTCCCTCAGGTCCCACAAACGTGACAAGAGCATAAGCCGCACCGTGGCCCCGAGCCGGTCCCCCAGCGTGTTTGTCCTCGAGTACTCGGGGAGTCCACACTCTAGTCCGTCCACCCCGACCACCCCGACGTCCGCCACCTTCCTCTACAACTCCTCCGCAAAGGCCGTCAGCTCGGCCCCGTCGGTGCCGTGGCATGTAATTGAGATCGGGGTCCTGCCCACCCGCTGGTGGGAGGGCCAGCCGCACCCGACACTGCTGGCGCAGATCAACGACCGCACTCCGCTGCCTGCCGCTGTCATTGTGCCGCCGTCGCGAAAGTACACGGTCGTCGTCGTGGACACTCCATCCAAAAGGATGTCACAAGCTGTGGCTCCCAAGAACGACTACTCTGTCATGGTTGTCAGCAAGCGCATGAGGTGATTCGCCTCCCCACGACACACACAGTCCTTACTCGCCCACAAAAGTATTTCGCACGTTTTTGCCACCAAAAGTCTGACAAAAAGTTGCTAGAAGAGACAGTGCCAGGCTGTCATGACTGCACGAATTGATGATTTCATGTTTGTTCTCCATCTTACGTTCACTCCGTAAGTCGCTTTTGGTTCGTACCAGAAATGCCGCAGTGTGCAATAAAAAAATTAGGTCCTACCCGGATTCGAACCGGGGTTATCGGAATGTTCGCAAAGCGTCAGAATCCGAGGTGATAACCGACTACACTATAGAACCCGATTTACAATCTTTCAGATTCCACAGAGTCTATTGAGGCCCAGTAGCGCCACACAACTGCGCTCGTATCGCTAAAAAAATGTGGCCGGAAAGCAGTTTCGACTCGATTGAGGCCGCAGGTCGCGTCAGGTCGGACTCTGATTCGGGATCTGGCCTATTAACGTCGCAACATACTGCTTTGGTGGGGCTTTGACATGAATGACCTCGCCATCGCAACTACGTGGGGCGTGGCGAGCCGGATTCCTCCTGGTCCACAGAGCCGTGCAGGCACTTTCTTGTGGTTTTGATGCCAGCAGTGTGAACGCGAAAGCTCTTCTTCATGCCGTCGGCATCGTGATTTGCGAAAGGCGAGAGACGCTGCGCGCTTCAGGAGGCGATTGCCCAGAGGAGTCACCTGAGACCAGCTCATCCAGTTATGGATTCGTAGTTACGGGAAACTGGAAACGTCGCACGAAATGCCAGTCCGGCTTGGTTGATGCCGTCACAAGGCAACCCCCAGCAACAGCCTCGGCGTCTGGTGCCACTCCCTCCGCGAACCTGAGGGAACGGAGGCACGGCCGAGGACTCGCTGCACTGTCACAGGCGCGCGTCCAATTTGACCTCTCAAAGGTCTGATCCTGCGGAGGCTGGCCAGCGAGGATTTGATGATTTCATGACATGGTTGTGGCTGGGAGATGGCCAGTGCGAGACGAGGTACAAGGCGAAAGTTGGCCGGCTCGGTGGGCTGGGGACGATGTAGAAGAGCCGGAACCGCGAGAAAGCACGAGGCGACTGCCCCGGCATTGAACGGGATAACCATAAGATGAAAGCGAACGAGGTCTCTTGCCCAAAGTGACCAGAGCGAAGGGTGCCACCATGTCGGGACGTTACAGTGGCCTATCCAATCTCACGTCCTGGGTCTTGTGACCGCCACATTATAAGAACGTTAAGACCGGGAGCTGGGGCAATCAGACAGCGTCCGGTTGCTCAGTCCAAGCTTGACAGCGGCCGCTGCCAAGGGACTACTCGAATAGCCGCACACCTCCAACAATATGGCGCTCACAGTGCAAGCCATGCACTGATGGACACGATACAGGTCGACCGAACGAGACGTCGAATGCGTTTGGCCATGACACTGTGACATGGCGCTCAATATTTACTGATGGACAAGATACAGTAGGCCGGACGACTCACGGCATCGTGATGTGGCGCTCAACGGACACTATTCGCGTAACGACAGCGTGTCTGACAACGGCGAGACGAAGCCTTGGCAATACCCGCGAGTTCGCCGTGCCCCTCCGAACGAGTCAACGGCCAACGCACTTTCATCTTAGTACACCGATTGCACGACGTCCTGCACTAAAACAGAAGGTTTTGAGTGATATTCCTGACGAAAGCGTCTGGACGGCGCCGAGCGGGTTCTTGGCGAGCAGCTAGCGGCTCGACCGTCAATCCCCGTCTGTGGACTGAAGATCTGCACCGACGTGACTCTTATGTCGCCCGCTTGCATTGGAGCAAAGAGTGCCCGAGCCGTGGGCTCGATTAAATGCTCTGGGCCGCGGCGAGGCGCCGCCGTAGCCTGGCGAATCCACATGTGCCCTGGACGGCCACCTGCGTCGATGACACTGGCAGCACGTCGCACAGATAGGAAGTAAGCCGGGCAAAGGTGGCCGAGCTGAGACGAAACCGAGCCTTGGCAGGCTGATACGGGTTCTTCATGTCTTCAGCAAATCAATGGATGACGCTGCTGCAGCGGTGACATCAACTGTGCATTGCTCAGGGTCTGATCTGCCAACCCCCGGTGAAACGGCAACGCCGGTGTGCTTTATCAAAGAAGAGCACGGCCCGAGTCCTACTCCAGATCCAGCATCCAGACCCGCTCGCATGGGTTCAACGAGCCGCAATGAGCACACTGAAGGCCCTGCTCGACATCGCCCGCCAGCGGTGTGCCTTGCTCGGGCTAGGCATGACGCGAGACGTCAAGACGAGGCTGCCCTACTTTTGGTCTGACTGGAAAGACGGCCTCAACTATCGCGTGGTCCCTGCCACGCTGTTCATGTATTTCGCCAATCTCCTTCCAGCCATAGCGTTCGCTCAAGACATGTTTGACAAGACCGAAAATGCGTACGGCGTGAACGAGGTTCTTTTGTCGTCTGTGCTGGGAGCCGTCGTGTTCTCGGTCTTCGCAGGCCAGCCGCTCTGCATTGTTGGCGTGACAGGCCCCGTGGCCATCTTCAACTACACCATCTACGCCATCGTCGTGCCAAGAGGCACGCCCTACTTCCCGTTCATGTGCTGGGTCTATCTCTGGGGCGCGGTGATGCACTTTGTGTGTGCCCTGCTCAACTGGGTCAACGGTCTGCGCTACGTCACCCGCTACTCTTGCGACGTTTTCGGCTTCTTCATCTCTCTCATCTACATTCAAAAGGGCGGCGAAATCTGCGCGCGCCAGTTCCACGAAGGTTCCGAAATCGCAGGCTACCTCAGCGTCTGTGTGGCGCTATGTGTCATGATCTTCGGCGTGGTCCTGACCGTCATCGGCAACAACTCGCGACTGTTCCCGTCAGTCGTGCGAACGTTCATCTCAGACTACGGCACGCCGCTCGTGGTTGTCTTCTTCACGGGGTTCGTGCACATGGGGCGCATGGCCAGCACAGAGCTCCAGACTCTTCCGGTCTCGTCGGCATTCGCGCCCACCGACGTCTCGCGGAAACCGCACGAGTGGTTCATCAGATTCTGGGAGGGCATGTCGGTGGGCGATGTGTTCATGGCAATACCGTTCGCCGTTCTGCTCACGTTCCTGTTCTATTTTGACCACAACGTCAGCTCGCTCATCTGCCAGGGCAGCGAGTATCCGCTGCGCAAGCCCGCGGCCTTCCACTGGGACTTCTTTCTGCTCGGTGTGACGACAGCCGTCTCGGGCCTCCTGGGGCTGCCAGCACCAAATGGGCTCATCCCCCAGGCGCCGCTCCACACCAGCAGCCTCTGTGTGACCCAAACGCGGCGCATGGACGAGGACGACCCAGACTCAAAGGTCGTCACCGAGACGGTGTCGGTGGTAGAACAGCGGGTGTCGAACCTCGTGCAGGGTCTCTTGATCCTGGGAACGATGTCGCCGCCTCTCCTCCACGTCCTCGGCCTCGTGCCCCAGGCGGTGCTGGCGGGCCTCTTCTGGATCATGGGGCTCACGAGCTTGCAGAACAACGGCGTCACAAAGAAGATACAGTTCTTGCTCACCGAGAGGCGGCTGCGCAACCCGGGCGACCCGCTGAACCAGGTTTCCACGAAATGGCTCGCTGCGTTTGTGGCGCTGGAGCTGCTGGCATTTGCATGCGAGTTCGGCATCACCCAGACGGTGGCGGCCGTGGGCTTCCCGGCAGTCCTGGTGCTGTTTGTCGTGGTGTCGTACTTCTTCCCTCGGTTCATCCCGGAGCGGGACCTCGCCATCCTGGACCAGCCGACAGCGTCTGATTTCATAATGCAGAACCTGAGCACCAGCCCGCGGGACCTCAGCAGCCGGTCGAGCATCGCGTCGTCCCGCGCCGGGTCGCAGATCGAGCTCTCGGAGCTGCCCGTGACCGAGGCGGACGCGAAGGACAAGGAGCCCGTGTCGCACATGCGCGCGCGGCGCCCGAGCCACCGGCCCGCAGAGCTGGCGGAGCCGTCGTCTCTGCGCATCTAGCTGTGTTTTCTTGCCATTAGTGTAATATATTTGCCTGTTTTGGCATCTGCACCCGGTCACGTGGACGCTTGCCTCGGCTGTTACGTCACACGCTACCCCAGAACTACGAGATCTACGACGCCGACACACGTTACAGAGGGACACAGCGGGGCGCGGACGGGCCACAATGGACAGCAGCACGGCAAGCGTGGCGAGCTCGGGGCCCCTCGACCAGAGCGTCTCCGTGCTGGGAACGTCGCAGCTCGACGCAGCTCAGACGAGCCCGCTCCTGGAACAGTACCGAACGGCCGCGCGGTTCTTCGTCAACAAGAACTTTGCTACCGCGTGGACGACCCTCGAACCAGTCCTCGACAAGTGCCAGGACGCTCTGCGGGCGCAGCAGATCACCTCTGAGGACTGGACCAAGATCTGGAGCCTCTACCTGGGGCTCCTCGACTCGGCTGCAAAGCAGAACAGTCCGACGTTCAGCGCCACGGGCGCGGCCCACAGTGCGTGGCCCAGAGCCACGCGTCGCGAGCTCTCAGACCGCATCGCGTCGGGACGGGTGTGGACCGAACTCGAGGCAGCAGCTGGCTCGGCGCAGAGCATCCCCGTCGAGCTCGTGGTGTCGGCCACGCTGCTGTCTCTGCGCCACCGCCCAGACGCCGACGACGAAGCCGAGGGCAGCGGATCAGACGCGGCCCAGCGTGGCGGCAGCGTCGGTGTCGCAGCACAGAAGCTCGAGGAGTACCTGAGCGCAGCAGATATCGAGGCCCTGGAACAGGCAGAGCGGACGTCTACAGCACTCCACAAACTGCTCACCCTCTACATACTACACGTGCTCCCTGCCCAGGGTGAGTTCGCCTATGCTCGGGAGTTCCTCTCGCTTCAGACGCTGATTCCCGAAACCAAGCGGGTGAAGATGGCGGCCGCCCTGGATAGACTAGAGCAGGAGCAGCAAGACAAGAGAGAACAAAAGGCCCAGCGCAAACGCGACCGCGAGAGGCAGGAGAAGGAGCGCATGGAGCGTGCAATGGCCGATTCTGTCGCCTCTACGGTAGACGACACGGAAAGTGCTGTAGCCAAAGCTACAACGGGCAGTCCACCACGCAGCGCTGGGAGCCAAAGCCCGACGGGACTGCCGGCTCACCGGCGGCGGCCACCGCCAACTCACCGCCCGCAGTCTGTCGTGCAGTATCTACGGCAGCGAGTTGTGAGCACGCTACGATCGCCCATGTTGATCAAGACCCTCGTGTTCGTCTGTGTGCTGCTTCTGTCAATCTCCAACCCCTTCATACGACGGAAGGCCAGGGAGGTTCTAGCCAAGGTGGCCCAGACAGTTGGGATGGGCGTCAAGGTCACCTACATTTGATGTTTATACGTATATTGCCTTGTGTACAATAACACATGTACAATACCACAATAAATAACATGTCATTGCCACAGCCCAGTCGAGCCCAGCAGCGATGACATCTCCAGCTTGGCGCGCATACGGGCAGGGAGAGCGGAGGCTGCGGGCGGGAGTCGGGAGACCTCAGCCACGGCCGTGGGCTCCGAACCGTAATCCACGTCAATTCTCACGGGCTCCATCGACTGAATTAGTTCCCAGAGAGCGGGATAGGTCGACTGGACGATCTCCACAATCTCCTCGGCGTTCAGCCAGAACACGGCCATATTCATAAACTTGTGACGGTCCTCTGCACGCTCGGCCAGAGTGTCCTCCATCCGCGCCGGATCGAACGGGTGCAGCGGTCGACAAAGCAAGGGCGTCAGGATTGACCAGACGCGGCGCTTTTCTTCCTCGGTGATCAGCTTTTTGCTCAAGTCAGGAAACGTCTGGTAGAGGTTTTGTACGCCCAGCAAAAGCATCACCTGCACGTCGATAAAGTAGTACAACGACGGCTTCTTGAGCGGTTCGCTTTGCGTAGTCGGGTCCAGCGACCGCATCAGGAGAGGCATGAATTGGCGAGCCTCTTCGGCGGTTCGTGGCCCAAAATTAGCCTCACGCAAACCATACGGAAGGTTACGTCTAGCTTCGTGCTCCAGTTGCAATTGGATCTGCCTTTGGCGCTCGAGTTCCAGCTCTGCTTCGCGGGCTTTTGCTTTCACTTCCTCTTCCTTCTCTCGCTGCTGCCGCGCCGCCTGTTCCTCCAGTTCCTTTCGACGCTTTTCCTCTTTGCGCTTCTCCTCGGCCTCTAAAACGAGCAGCATCTTGCGCTCGCGCTCCTTGCGCTCCTTCTCTTTGTGGGCCTCGAGTGCTTTGCGCTGTTCTGCCTCGCGTGCAGCACGCCGTTTCCGCTCCTCTCTGCGGGCTTCCTCCTTGCGAGCCTCCTCCTTGCGGTCCTCCTCTTTACGAATCTCGTCGCGCTTGGCTTCTTCTCTGTTGTCTTCCTGAGATCCGCGCCGCGAGTCATCACGGCCCTCCGATAGCCCGGGTTGCGGTACCTCAGCGGGGACCTCCCTGGGGCCAGCCTTGGTGCCGTTCCGAGCTCCGTCGTTGGAGCCTTCCTTGCTGCTTTCACGCCGCTCCTCCTCGTCTTTGCGAACATTACTTTTTGATTCCTGGGCAGCCGCGTCCCTAGGCTCATCCTGGCGCCGGTCGTGGGATGCCTGTCGCGACATTGGCTCTGATTTGATCTTGCTTGGACTGCCTTCTAGCTTCAGTTTCTTTCGCCTCTCGGCACGGTCTGCATCCGTGCGCTCATCCCGCCGGCTGAATGGCCCGTCAGTGTCGCCCTCCAAGGATAGACGGCTCGCACGTACCAACTTTCGCTTCCGTACACGAGCTCGGTCGCTGTCACTGCTGTCTCCGCCACCCTGCGACGAGTGGCGCCCATGAGACATCTGGCTGGGGCCATGCTGGTCCTGGTTCCGTCGTGCGGCCACTGCCGCCTCCAGCAACGAGATCTCCTCGTCCGCTGCTGTCACGCTCTCCTGGGCGATCTGAAGACATGTTTGGCCCCGGCTGTTGCGACGAAGCGGGTTCGCACCCTGGTCGAGCAGGAGCTGTACTGTGTTGGTGTGGCCGCGTCCGACGGTCTGCAGAAGGGCTGTCTCGCCGTCGTCGTTTGGAACGTCAGCCCCGGCTCCAAACGCGAGGAGCAGTCCCACGACGTCTGTGTGGCCGTGCTTTGCCGCAAGGCACACGCTCTCAGCATCAGGTTTCCAGCCGCCTTCCAAACAGCTGCCAACAAACTCAATGTCGCCGTCCGCCGCCTTAGTATAGACCTGCTCTCGTCCTGTACGCGTCGTCAGGTCCATCCACAGGAGGTCGTTCCGGGTCGCCTGGCTGCGTGCGCCACGGCGCCGTGGCCGCACAGCACTTAAGTCCATGCTGGTCTTGCGACTGCCGTCGCTGTTGTCGACATCGTAGGCCGTCTCGGCCGACCCTTGCCTGGGGTGGGACGGTCGTTGGAACGGCTCTGCCTCGGAGCCGCGCCGGCGGTTGCGAAACGACAACGCGGCTTGTCTTAGAAGCTCGGCAATCTCTGCTGCAACCGGCGTGTCCTGTAGACAGTCTGCTGCTGTCTTGCCTTGGGCGTTGCATATCCGCGGGTCGGCGCCGCGCTGGAGCAGCAGCCGGACAGTGTCTATGTGGTCGTTCGCGGCTGCGTCGATCAGAGGCGTGTCGAGGGGGCCCGAGCGGATGTCTATCTGCGCGCCAGACTCGAGCAGGAGACGCACTATGGCGGTGTGGCCGTTGAGCGCGGCCTCGTGCAGGGCGGTGTTGCCGGCGTAGTCCTGGTCGTTGACGTCGGCGCCGGCGGCGATGAGCTCCTGGGCCTCGGCGAGCTTGCCCTTGTCGCACATGCGCTGCAGCTTGAGGCGGCCGTTGGCGTCGCGCTTGCCGCTCACGCGCTTGGTGGTGCGCGGCGGCACGCTCGGCGACGCGCTCCGGCTGGCCGGAGAGTCCTTCTGGGGCGTGGTGCGCCGCTGCAGGGCGTC
>JANJPH010000355.1:0-10086 GCA_030407195.1 [Candida] tunisiensis
CACCGCCAGCCGCTCCTCCCCCTGCGGCTCAACAGCACCGGCCGCGAGGGCGCCATGCGCGGCGACATGGGCCCGTCGGCCGTCCTCGACGGCCTCCCGACCGGCACAGGCTTCAACCCGACCGAAAAGGACGCCGCCGAGGACCCTCCGTACCCGTGGCGCAACAACGCCGAGCGCGCCGCCGGCGCCGAGTACACCGGGCCCGTCACCGTCAACGACGAGCTCCCCGACCCCACCGCCGGCCGCACCGCGTCCCGGCTCACGTTCGTCGCCTTCCTCGTCACCATGGCCGCCGTCTACGCCGGCATCATCAACTACGAGGAGCTCAACAACCCCATCGTCACCTCCACCATGTACACGCTGCGGCGGTCCAAGACGGCGCGCGACGTGCTCGGCGACGGCATCGCGTTCGCGTCCAGCTTCCCCTGGATCCACGGCACCCTCAACAACGTCGGCGGCATCATCGACATCAGCTTCGAGGTCAAGGGCTCCAACGGCCCAGCGACCGTGCGCTTCCACGCGATCCGCCCGACCCGCGCCGACAGGTTCCAGGTCGTCGACTGGAGTCTCACCAAGGACGGCAAGAGACACGACCTGATGGCCGAGGAGCGCCTCCCCAGGATCCCCGAGAAGGGCGACAAGCTGTAGCGGCGCCCCAGTGACAATTGTTTTCGGTTCCCTCCACCACATGAGGTCGCCTTCCCAGTGACAACTGTTTTCCGCGTCGTGAGGTCGCTCTCCCTCCTCTCCCCAGTGGCAATTCGCAGCACGCGATTTGTTTCTATGTAGATAGTTGCATATGTACAAAGCGGTCAGCTCTATTTGACCTTCTTAGCCTTGAGCTTGATGGTCTCGCCGTCGACAAAGATTCCCTTGCCCTTGTACGGCTCCGGCGGCCGGATCTTGCGGATCCGGGCTGCGAAAAGCTTCACCTGCTGCTTGTCGATGCCCTCGATGACAAGCCGATGCGGAACAGGCGCCTGCACGGTGATGCCGTCTGGGATCCGCAGAGACTTTGGAATGGCGTGACCCGCCTTGACGTTCACATACTTGGCACCGCCGTCGCGCGTTTCGAGGGTGGCACGATATCCAGTGCCGACAAACTTGATCGTCGCGAGGTGGCCCTCCACGACTCCCGCTATATGGTTGTTGAGGACTGACCGCACAGTGCCCCACATTTGCCGCTGCGTGGTGTCCTGAGCATTGTTTACTGAAACGGCCGTCTTGCCCTCCTCGGTGCTCTGCTTTACGCTCACAAAGCTCGGAATGTCCAGCAGAAGCTCGCCCTTGGGGCCCTTCACGCTGACTGTCCGTGTGAGGTCTATCCTTGTCTCGCCTCGGGGCCCGAGGTTGAGTCCAGCCTTGGCTCGTGCGATGGCATCCTGGGGCTTTTCCGAGACGGAGATTTGCACGTCAGGAGGCGTTGAAATCGGCGCAGCGCCCACGTTTGACCGTGCCGTCGCTGTTCCACTGAATGCGCGCACCCACTGCGCCGTCGCCCGTGCTGGACCCCTCCACGCTGCCGCTCTCATGGCCAGGTCGTCGTCGTTGTCGGTCCTATTTTTCAGGGCAAGGGCTTGTCTGGGACGGGCAGCTGCAGCCCCTCGAATATCAGGGCTAGGGCTTTCTAGGATGGGCAGCTGCAGCCCCTGAAACTCAGGGCTAGGGCGGGTTCTCTCCGGGAAGCTGTGGACCCCTGGCAAGTTTTTGAGCCGCACGATACGAAATTTTGAGCCGCACGAGCGACCGACCGCCAACCATGGTTCGCAAACTCAAGCATCATGAGCAGAAACTGCTCAAGAAAGTGGACTTCCTGGACTGGAAGCAGGACCAGGGCCACCGCGACCTGGCGGTGATGCGCACGTACCATGTGCAGAACCGCGAGGACTACCACAAATACAACAAGCTGTGCGGCCAGATCCGCCAACTCGCACACAAGCTGTCGCAGCTCCACGCCACGGACCCGTTCCGGATAAAGCACGAGCAGCTTCTCCTCGAGAAGCTCTACAATATGGGCATCGTCAGCTCCACCAGCAAAGTGTCGGACATTGCCAACAAAGTCACAGTATCTGCATTCTGTCGGCGGCGCATAGCTGTCGTCATGTGCCGCCTCAAGATGGCGGAGACAGTGTCGGGCGCGGTCAAGTTCGTGGAACAGGGCCACGTGCGTGTAGGCCCCCAGGTCATCACAGATCCGGCTTACCTGGTCACCCGCAACATGGAGGACTTCCTGACATGGGTGGACCAGTCCAAGGTCAAACGCAACGTCCTGAAGTATCGCAACGAACTCGACGACTTTGACTTGATGTAGCATTGCACTATTCATAATATACACGAATTCACATGTCTATCTGCTCTCGGAAAATGAACGTCTCGTCAGTGCGCGAACCGTTCACACCAGGAACGGGCGGCTCACTGGCAGACGTCTCGGCCACTAGCACAAGTCCAGCTGCACGGACGCTCTCGACAAGTCGTGGCGCAAGCGCGAACAGTCGGCTGGAACAAATGACCCCAAAGAAGTTGTTCTTGTTCGCGAACATTGTTGCCTCCTTTAGTGAGTAGCATCTCTTGTCTGTTTCTGGGACAGGCTGGCCGTTCGCGGAGCAGTAGCGGAACGAGTAGTCCGACTCAGGACCGCCAAGGTCCAGTGCATTCATGAAGAAAAACACAGGGTAGTTTGGCTGCTTCCAGTTGAGAGCTGTGCAGATGTCCGGGTTGGCAGACGACAGTGTGAGTCCGCGACTTGCGACTGGCCGCGGCGTGCCGTACTCGGCGGTGGCATTAGCCTTGCGGAGTTCCCGCGCATGCTCAAAAAGCACACCTAGGATGGCGTCCACATAAGAGTTGAGGTCCTTCCATATACCGCCTCCCAGGTTGAGATACTTTAGCTCGGTGTCGGTGGGGTACATGACCTCAATGCCCAGCTTGATGGAGACAGGCAGCAGACGCAGGAGCTCTTCCAAACTTATCATTGCGTCAGGCACGCACTGAAGCGCGCGAAACGCATCCGCAGGCGTCTCCGCTGCCTGCAACTGCTTCTCAAACTCGTCGTAGTTGCGGCCCTTCCAAACCACCCGCTTTAGCTCTGCAGCTGTCAACGAGGACACCGGCACTCGGAGAGACTCAACATCGACGTACCAGTTGGGCACCACGACTGGAACCATGTCTTGCGTCACGTAGACTTTTATCCGCGCGTACTCACCTATGAGTGATGACGCTGTAACAAACGATAGCGTTTGCGATGATGAGTGGTGCAACGTTGGCGCGGCTGCGGTTGGGCCGGTGAGAGGCACCGGCGTTGTGCCTTCGAGTTGCGAAGTACTTTTCCAGTAGGTATCAAACTTTGTGATTTCCAATGGTGTGCCCTCGTACGGCTTCACCACCTGAAAGCTGAACACCAGCTCCCCAACCGTGTGCAGGCGCACATCAAAGAGCGGCAGTGTGATGGTGTTTGTATGTTTGCTGCACTCGTTGAATATGTAGGGCAGCGCTGTTGTTTTTGCCACTATCCGTGTGCCAAAGGTAGGAAAGATCTCAAACTCGACGCCAAAATCGTCCAGAGTATCAACCTGGAAGGACTGATCCCGATCATTGTCACTGATAGGTAGTACAAAGGAGCGTGGGATCAGATCACTGTGATTTCGGGCACTGACGGTTAGTCGGCCGGCTGGAGTCGCATTCTCACCATCGTAAAACCTGATGGGATGCTTCACAGTCGGATCAAACATGATCTGCAGAAATGTCTTCTTGTCAAGGAAGTTGTGGCCATAGCGTCGCAACGGAAGTATGGGAGGTGGGAGACTCAAGTCTGGTATGCCGTCGAGGTCTTGTGCCAGGTCCATGGCGTCCATACCCTCAGCTATGTCCTGTGGCACCTCCACTGGTTCGTGCAGCATTGTTGCGTCAGACGACGGTACATTGTGCACCACGTCAGTCTCTGGTGGTGGACGTGATGCCTGTGCCGCTGCTCCCGCTTTCGTGAGGAGGTAGAGTGACTTGACGTTGCCCTCCCACGCCGCGTAGTAGAGTGGCGTGTGGCCCTCATCATCGCCAGCACGGGGATCAGCACCAGCTTCGAGAAGGGCTGCGACGGTGGAGTGGTGACCCTCGGATGCTGCGTAAAAGAGCGCTGTCCACTTATTGAGCTTGTCGCGCTCGTTCACGTCGGCGCCATACTTGCGCAGCAGTGCCACGAGCGGCGCGTGGCCCGCGCGTGCCACGACGTGGACGGGATAGAGGCCCTCGGCGTCGATGCACTGTTCAGGGTTCTTTTGAAGTAGTGTCTCCACCGCGTCATATACTCCGTACTGACATGCCAGGTTCAGCGGAATGTAGTCCTTCTGTGAGTCGACCTGGGTCTTTGCTCCCCGTTCAATCAGGTCACGCACGCAGTCCGAGTAGCAGTTGATGATGGAATACAGCAGGGCTGAGAAGTTGTCCTTGTCGAGGGCATCAATCGCTGCCCCATGTGCTAGGAACGGGCCGATCAGGTTGCGACGGTTGTGGAGACATGCGTAGTGCAAAGGAGTTCTGCCGTACACGTCGGCTTTGGCCGCGTCAACGCCGTTCGCAAGCGCCAGCTCGATGATCTGTGTGCGGTCCAGCTCAGCCCCAGCGGCCTCGTGGAGGCAGTTGCGGCCGTTGATCTCGTCGGTCACGCTCAGGTTGACGCAGCCCGACTCGTAGAGCGCGAGCAGCGCCTCGTTCGCTGCGCGACTGCTGAGCGCGAGCAGGAATATCCGTGTGATGCGGTCCTCGGCGTCGGAGGTGCGCTGGAGCTGTCGGATCCACTCGGCGACCGTCTCAGCGCTATAGTCGCGTGCACTCGCCGTCTTGACGAACTCTATGTAGAGGTCGTCGGTGGCGCGGCCGTCGGCGGAGTCCTCCCGGGCAGCATCCCCAGGCGGGCGCTCGGGGCGACGGCCATTGACGGCTGCGTCGCCGTCGGGCTTCTCCACCACGAACGCCTCGCCCTCGGCCCAGGCGTCGAGCTCGAGGAGCGACGCGGACGCGAGATCCGAGAGCTCCGCGAGCTCCTCGCGGTGGAACACAGGCTGGACCTCAACAGCCCGCGAGAGGTAGAGCTCTTTGGTCTGGGACTTGGAGCGCTTGTCCCATTTCTTGAGCACCTTGGAGAAGCCGGTGGCGTTGAGCTCGATGAACTGCTCGAGGCGGTCGAGATCGCGGCGGAAGCGCTGGAAGCCCTCGTGGAGGGATATGTACGAGACGGAGGCCTTGCTGGTGAGGGCGCCGCTCCTGTGGGCGTTGTGCTTCTTGTCGATGAGGATCTCGACGCGGAGCTTGAGCTCGGCCTCCTTTTGTAGGTAGAAGTTGTTGACCTTTTCGAGTTCGCGCTCGAGGCGGAAGAAGAAGGTGGCCTTGTTCTGCTGGAGGGCCTTGTGGATGTCGGCCTGGGACGTGGCCTGGCCGGACGGGACCTGGGCCGAGAGGCTGTTGATGAGCTTCTTGAGGGCCTTGTAGTTGATGAAGTAGTTGGCGTACTCGGGGATGTCGAGCTGGCGCCGCGCCAGATACTTGCCAAACTTCATGGTGGCGACGGATCACCGCTGGAGGTGTGTTGCCGACGGATCACCGAGCCTGGTGGTAGTGTCGTTGCCCCGCCCTGTTTACGACCGCCTGTTGTGTCCGTGCCGTTTTCATGCGCGACCGACGTGCCTAAACGGCCTGCGTTGGAACGCAAATCTGCACGGGCATGGGGGCCCAATGATGGCGGCCGCTTGGCCCACGGGGGTGGTGGCCGGGCTGGTCGGCGCGCTGGTCAGGGGCCACGACGGCCTGGATCGCAAAAAAGACGTCACACGACAGTAGCATTACTATGTACATGGGGTGGTCCGTGGGCGCCGGCGAGCCGGCCAGGGCCATACTCTCGCCAGCAGGCAGCAGGCATCAGGCGAATTCCTCCCTGACGACCCCCTCCTGACGACCTCCCTGACGACCTCCTCCCTGACGGTCCCCCTAGTCGCGTCTGAAAAACATGGCCCGCACTGTCTCCCAGAAGCCCGTCTTGCGCCGTTCGCCCCGGATCTCCTGCAACAGGATGTCGTAGTACTCCGGGTTGGACACCGGGCGACGCAGCTTGTCGGACGTCGGGAACGTCTCGCGCGCACGGTTGGCCAGGACCGTGTCCAGAGCGCCCTCTTGCGCCCTCAGCTGCGACGGGCTCTGCTGTGCCTGACTGCCCTTGAGCGTCTCGTTCCAGCGCTCCAGCTGCGTGTCCCGAAAGCTCGCGTAGTACTTCATGGTGTCCGCCGGCCACCGCTCCAGCGTCCGGATGATGGCCCGGACCCCCTGTTGTGCCGCCGACATGTTGCTGACAATGCCGTTCCTGTGATGGGTCGGTCGTATATCGTGAAAATTCGCCGCACGCTATCGTGGGCACATTAGAGCAGCCGTGCCTGCCGCCGTTCAGACGATACGTCACTACGAGCCTCGGGGCAGATCGTCCGCAGGCTGTCCAGTGCTACTGCGACCATGGTGACTCCAGTTGCTAGTCGTTCTCAGATCGCCGCTGCTCCACTACCTTTGTACATCCACCGTAAGCTTCGCTCCAAACATCATCCATAAGCTCTGCTCCAAACACATCATCAATAAGCTCTGCTCAAACACATCCATAAGCTTTGCTTCTCATTATCCACTACAAGCTTTTACAACCCCACCTATAAGCTTTGCTGTCCATCATCCGCTTTGCGGTCCAGCATCCGCTATAAGCTTTGCTAGTCCAACAACCTTGGTACGACCACCCTAATGGATCGTCCGCACGCCTGGATCCCCTCGAGTAGATCGTCCAAAAGCGTCCTTGCAAGCCTCCGCTCCGTGCTTCGCACCAGGTAGAACAAAACCTTTCATTACTACTATTAGAACACTTTTCAGTTCCTTGTGATTATAACCAAGCATCGTCGCGTCGTAACTGGGGACCAAGACCGTCAGAAGTTGGCAGCAATGTCGTTGTTGCCGGTGGCCGGAACATGGACCTGCTGCGGCGTCTCGATCCGCGTGTTGCGCCGCGCCTCCACGTCGCGGATTACCGGACCAGAAGCGGCGCTGTTGCGCTTCTCGTCGTCGTCGTGGAACCCGGGTGCGATGCCAGAATGCTCAGGGTACGGCGCATTGGCCGGGTCGTAGTGGTGCTCGTACCCACCGTGGGCCATAGCCATGCCGGCGTACGGGTCGGCTTCGTCGTAATACGGGTTGGAATGCATCTCTGGGTAGCCGTCCGACGCTGCCGCATAGATGGGCGACGTGGCGCTCGACGACGGCGTCCGCTGGTGGTTGGCCACCCCGACGCCGCCGGCCACGCCGGCCGCGGTCGGCGCCCATCCTCGGTAGGCAGCCTCCTTCTCTGTCGGGGAACTTGTCGACCCAGCGGACCCCGAAGGGGTGGAGCCGGTCACACCGCCAGCCGCACCTGCGCCCAGAAGCGCAGCTCCAGTGCCACTGCTGGCACCGCCGTCGTTATACGCGTTCGGGTTGAAGCTGTAGTCCTCCTGCTCCTGGCGCCGCGCCGCCGTCAGCTTGCGCTTCTTGCGGTGCTGGCGGAACAGAATCGCCGCTACGCCAATGACTGCCAGCGCGCCAACGGGCACAGCCACGGCAACTGCCGTCTTGGACCCGCCCTGGAGTCCAGAGCCGCCAGACCCGATTGTGGCAGGGCCGGGGGGAGCGCTGGACGTCGCAGTCTCGGGGGGAATCGACGTAGTGTACGGCTTGCGCCCATCGGTCGGGACGACCACAACAACCTGGGTGGTGGTGCCCCTGTTGCGAGGCTGCGTGACAACCGTTGTTATCGCGCCGCCGCCATTGGTCGTGCTGTCGCCGCTGCTCGACGAGTCGCTGCTGGACGACTGCTCAGTGGCAGAGCTAGAGGGCGTGCTCCCGGGCGAGCTGGTGGAGGAGTCGTCGTCACCGTCGTCCGAGGAGGACGACGACGTCGGCACCACCATGCTGGTGCTGGTCGACGTCACCGTAGTCACATCGAACGACGACGTGGGCGGGGTCTCCGTGGATGGCGGAATGCTGGAAGGCGGGGTAGAGGTAGGGGTGTCGGGCGGTGAGGATGTAGTGGGGGGAGCCTCGCTGGTGGTTGGGGGCGTTTCGGAAGTCGTAGGTGGAGGAGGAGCGCTTGTCGGCGACGACGTGGTGTCGTCATCGCCGTCGTCGGTCGAGGAAGGCGGCGTGTCGGAGGTCGGCGGGGCCGCCGAGGTTGTGGAAGGAGGCGCCTCGGAGGTTGGAGGGCTCTCTGTTGTGGGAGGAGAGGGCGTGTCAGTGGTGGGAGGCTGCGAGTCTGACGGAGTGGGCTCCGAGGTGCCTGTGTTAGCGTCGGTGGTCGGGGAGGGCCCGTCGGTGGTCGACGTACTGGTGGGGGGTTGGGGGGACGACGTCGTGGGCGGGGTCGTCTCGGTGGACGGCGGCGGTGGGGCCGACGTCGAGGTCGGGGGCACCGAGGTCGACGGCGGGTCGGGCGACGAGGTCGAGTTCATGTCTGTGCTAGACGATGTCTCCTCTATTGTGCTAGAGGGAGCGCTTGTAGGGGGGTCGGAGGACGTGGGCGGCGACGACGTGGTGGGTGGCGACGACGGGGTCGAGGTCACGGCGGTGGCCGTCGTGGACTCTGTGCTCGAACTCAGGGTGTCTGTGCTCGAGCTCAGAGACGGTTCGGTGGTCGAAGACAGGGTAGAGGGAGGGGATGTTGATGAGGGCGGCGGGCTCGACAGGGTGTCACTCTGGGAGGTGGTCGAGGGCACCGATGACATAGACTGGCTTGTCGCCACGGTCGAGGAGGAGGAGGAGGGGGGCGAGGAGGAGGAGCTCGTGTCAGTGGTGAGACTGGCACTGGTGCTGCTGCCTCCGGTGTTTGTTGTGGCTGCGCTCGACGAGTTCACGGTGCCTGCACCAGCTGCTGGCGGCCAATTCCTCGGTGACCTAACTCAGATAGTGGAGCACCGCTTGTCAGATCGGATGGCTCGGATACTAGTCAACCTTGTCGGAGGTTCGCGATGAAAATGGTAAAAATAGGCCCCCCGAGTACAAAGCAACAGAAACGGCTCTTCGATGTGTCTGACAGAAATGCGCACAACGCACGCTGATGCACATCAAGGGGACGGTACAAACAAGGGGTTGCTCAGCCACTTGTAAGGGGTGGGTGGTCGGGGTTCGCGCTGGATCGCGGTCTCTTTGTCCCGCCGGACCCTGGCTGCCCCCGACTACGGGCCTGGCCCGCCTGCCGGCCCCTCCAGGCCCCTCCAGCCCCCAGTCCGAGCCCCCCATCCGCGCCCGAGATTTGATACATGCAATCCGACCGTGCCAACCGTCGATCCGATGCTCCGCCCGGCGAAGGTTTTTTTTGGCGAGCCAGCGCGCCAAAAATAGGCCGACGGGGGCCCGTATCTGGCCCTTGTCGCTGGCGTCCGCGCCGCCACGCGCGCCCGCCCCCGTGGCCGGGCCCGGCCGCGCGCCCGCGGCCCGCTCCCACGCCGTCGCCGTCCCTCGCACTCCCGCCAATGGCGGCCGCTCATGCAATAAGTTCGTACAGCGTGGACCGCCGCCCGGCGGTCGGTCGCCTCACGCCGTCGCCTGAGCACCGGCCAGCCTCGCCGTTCGCAGCCGACGCGATCGCGCTGTAGCGGCCGGCCGCCGGACCCGAACTGTCCACGACTGTAGACGCCGGCCGGCCGCCGGACACAAACTGTCCACCGTAGGCACTAACAGGCCGTCGCCAGACTGTGTAGCCACTAACAGCCCTGTCCGCCCCAACGTCTAGACACCGCCCGAGTGTCTAGCCACGCACCGTGCCTTCTAGACACAGTGCCCTCCCGTCCGTCCCAGACCCCGCCGCTCAGACCCCGTCCGCCCCAGACCCCAGACCCCGCCCGCCCGTATTCCAGCCACGCCGTCGACAGAGCCGGCCCGGCCCGCCGGCCAACGCTCGCCGGCCTACGCTCTACACTCACCGTCTCCGCCAGCGCCCGTCCCGGCGCTCGCGTCCTGTGGTGGCTGTCCGTCCAAAAAAAAAAAAAAAAAAGAGACAAAGAAAATATAGTGCAAGAGCACAACCCTGGTTGGCTCAGT
>JANJPH010000356.1:0-10339 GCA_030407195.1 [Candida] tunisiensis
CCAGCCACCCCCTTCCCCTCACCGCGCCTCTCCGGCTCGGCCGGGCCCGACCCGGGACGACCCGGAACGGGCCGAGTGGCGCCCGGAGAGCCAAACCACACACCACAGCGGCCTCCGAGAAGCCAAACCCCAACGGCCGGCACCCGCCCCGGCCCCGCCCGCCCGCCAACCCCCGCAGTCGCATGGATGTCTCTTATCAAACACAGCAGGCAGTCAAAACTGCAAGGGCTCCCTTGGGAGGGAGAGGAAAAAAAAAAGGGAGGGATCACTACGACAACAGCGGCCTGAGCCCCGGCCACGACGACGACGACGACGACGACGACGGCGTCCCCGGTCATCCTCCCTACGCAGCAGCCATGTCAGACGACAACGGCCAGAACGGCGCCGCCGAGTTTGCCAGCTTCTTTGACTTCCCGAGCGGCGACTCGCCGCAGGCGTCCGCGCCCGCCGCCACGGCCCTCGCCGACGGCCCGGCCGGGCCCGGCCACGGCTTCCACGGCTCGTTCCAGGACTTCTTCCACGACTACGACCAGCCCGGCCCCGTAGATCACCACATGCCCGACGCATTCGACCCCGTCGCCCACCCGCACCAGCCCCGGATACAGCCCCCGGCCCCGCAGCCCGCCGTCATGACCGTGCCCCCCGAGCAGGTCTTCCGCAGCCCCGCCGGCTGCCCGCTCGCCGTCCAGACCACCGACGACGTCTTCACCCCGCTCGTCTCGCCCGCTGTCACCCCGCTCGACACCTGTCACGTGCCCGGTGGCACCGGCACCGGCCCGGACTTTGGCATGCACTACTTCAGCCCCATCACGTCCCCGGCCCTCGAGGCGAGCCAGAACACCCTCTCCCAGGCCGCCGGCTCCGGCAGCACCTCCGTCGCCGGCCGCCGCTCCCGCAAGAGCAGCAGCACCACCCCCGTGCTCGCGGCCCAGAACGGCGCCTCCGCCGCCCGCGTCGCCAAGATGAGTCCCTTGCTCCGGGCGTCCCGCAAGAAGTCGGGCGTCAACACCAGCGCCTCCGCCACCAACCTCGCCGCCGTGGCCGCCCACTCCCGCCAGGCGTCCGCCGTCAACCTGGCCGCCGCCCACCTCGGCGGCCACGCCACCCCCGGCGACTCGCCGCACGTCCAGCCCGCGAGCTACAGCCACCACAACAGCTCAGACTCCATCAGCCCCGAGAGCCTGCCCGACATCGCCATGCCGCCCCCCAAGAAGGCCCCCAGCCGCCCCGGCAAGAAACCAAAGCAGCCGAACGACGACGTGGCACCTGCAACACCCGCATCGCTCATGAACCTGCCCGAGTCGCGCGAGCAGATGGAGATCTCCATGGAAGACCCAGAGGCGCATCTCGAGTCGGCCATCCAGGCCACCAACCACATCTCCCACAGCGGCCAGGCCTCGCGAAACGGCAGCCGGTCTCGGGCACCCTCGGCGTCCCCGCAGCAGACACGCGGCGGGCCGCCGGGCTCCGTGGGCTCGGTCGCATCCGTGCCCAGCCTCGCGTCCACCGCCAGCACCGGCCCGACGCCAACAATGCCGCCAACAGCGCCGTCCTCGACGGTGATCCGGCCGCGGACAAGCTTTTCGGGCACCTCGCCGGCCCTCAAGCCAAAGATCTCTCCGCAGATCCGGCCAAAGGGCTACGACGAGCGGGGGTTGCAGGCCGGCGGCAGCAGCACCGATCTGAGCGCGCTCCTCGCCAGCAAGAGCAACTACCAAAACATCGTCGAAGGCACATACGGGCAGCTCGGCCTGAGCTATCCAGACCACCTCTCTGCGAACCTCGCGTCCAAGAAGACATCTCACAAACTTGCGGAGCAAGGGAGACGGAATCGCATCAACTCGGCACTGGCCGACCTCGCCAAGCTCTTGGCTCCGTCCCACCCAAGCACGTCCAAGGCATCTACTGTGGAGATGGCGATACTAAAGATAAAGGACATGCAGGACGAGCTCACCACGCTCAAGGCAAGGCTTGAGAGGTACGAGGCAAAGTACGGACCCATAGACGACGAGGAACCATCGCCAGCACGGGCAGATAGGAAGACATGATTTGAGTGACGGAACGAGCTAATGACATACTAATAGACATCTATGACATTGCGTTAGTACACGGCACGATTGAGCATCTCGGGATCGATTCCACCTCCATCCATGTGCTGTGATTGTCCGTTCGTGACATCTGCTGATGGATTGCGGTCATGCTGCTCGTCCTGCTCAATAGCCCGTGCTTCTATGGGGTTGTCCTCGAGGTGGGGATCTCTGCCGGGCGAGGCGGGCGCCACACTAGCAGACCCTCCGCCGGCATGACCCAGCAGCCGTAGGCTCTCCTCTCGGATACGTATTGGCACCTCGTCAGAGTCCGACTCGTGTGCAGCCGACATTAGCGTGGTTGCCATCGCAACTTGGTGGACGGTGATGCGCTTGGGTTCTGGTGGCAACACCACATCATCTCCCAGTATCTGCTTCGCCACGCTGCGATGAACCGATTTGATATGTCGCTCTAGATCTCGTGGCCGCGAGAACCGGTATTGGCAACCCTCGACCACACACTCGATGTCTCTGCCCTCGGCGTAGCCCTCGCCTGTGATTTTTGATATGATGTCGACTTCCTCGGGCCGCTTGAACCGCTTCTCCCCGGGAGCGTCTGGATCGTGTGGAGCAGGGTTCAAAAAATTGCTCTCGTCGAGGGCGCTCGCCAGCTCCGGATCGATCGACACGGGGCTCTGCCGCTTGCGACCCCGACCCTTGGCGTCGCGGGGATGACCAATGACTGATTGGGGCAGGAGCCGGGCCGGCACGAAGCCGTGCGCCTCGGCGTAGTGGTTGACAAGGTCTGTTTTACGAGGGTACGACGAACCGCAGTCGCTGCAGCCCCATTTCATTGCCTTGGGGTCGCGCGCAAGCTCTGGTGAAGGCTTTCTGCCGGAGGTAGGCGAGGCATGGGCCGCCGCGAGACCGGGGGAGCTAAAGTAGGTGGCAAAGAGAGCGGCGTCCGATGATCCCGCTGGATCGCCTCGCTGGCCGTCCCCACCAAAGTCCAGGCCATCGAACGTCGGGACGTGCGGGGACGGGACCGGTGGCGGCTGGATATGAGCCTCGCGAGTGTGATTTTGGAGATCCTGCCACACACAGAATCTCATGTTGCAGCCTGGCGTGGCGCAGTGGTATTTTGGGAAGGCAGAGTGGTGCTTCTTGATGTGTGCCTCGAGACGGCAGTTCTGGTCAAACGAATGGGTACAGCCTGGCTCACGGCAGGGGAACCGTTTGCGGTGGGTGTGCTTCTCCGAGACGTGCTTTTCGAGCTGCGACCGCCGCTTGAACTTCTGGCCACAGAGGGGGTACTCGCAGACGTGAGCGAGAATGTGAGTCTTCTCGTGGCGATGGAGGTGCTGTTTCGTGATGAAGCCCTTGCCGCACCGCTCGCACCGGAGCGGCTTCTCGTCGGAGTGGGTGTGCATGTGGACGTTGAGGTGCGATTCGCGGTAGAAGGCTTTGCCACAGCCCTCGACACGGCACACGAACGGCCGCTCGTTGTTGTGCGAGCGCATGTGCTGCTCCAGCAGCGACGGCCGCGTGTAGCGCTTGTCGCAGCCGTCGACGGTGCAGCGGTACATCTTGGGGCGGGGCTTTGCCTTGGGCTTGTGCTGGCCGAGGGCCGGGAAGTAGACGGGCGACCGGTCCGTGTCCGGGCCGTCCGGCGGCCTGCTGATGACGGTGTCGGGGACGGGGACCGTGGCGTCGAGGAGCGACGTGGCCGCGCCCGCGCCGTCGTTCTCCAGGGCGGCCGGCGCCGCTGTTCCCGCGCCCCTGTGCCCGGAGTCTGCGCTCATGGCTGGTGCCGCCTCGACGAAGGGGGTGGCGGTTGCCCAAACGGGAAATTTCCCTTTCCGTGTCTGCTGTAGCGCGTTACCTACCGGCGATGGCGGCACGCGCTGTTCCCGTGCTGTGGCACAAAGTTTTGGGTGGAAGACGGGTCTGGTTGCAGGGCTAGGGTAGGATAGCCATAGTATGCACGGCGCGATAGACCGAAACGGGCGACAGGCCCAAACAGGCGATAAGCCCCAACGGGCGATAGGCCCAAACAGGCGATAGACCCAAACGGGCGCGATAGGCCCAAACGGGAGGTACACAAACACAACACAAACAATGGCAAGTGGCGGCCGCCGTCCGGCACGGCAACCACGCTGACACAGGGCAAGCCGCGGCTCGGATACGGCACGGCGCAGGCCGACAAGCGGACGGCGTCCGGCGCGTTCAC
The DNA here is from genome assembly GCA_030407195.1 of [Candida] tunisiensis. Taxonomy (NCBI): domain Eukaryota; kingdom Fungi; phylum Ascomycota; class Dipodascomycetes; order Dipodascales; species [Candida] tunisiensis. The sequence continues at coordinate 4,258 of JANJPH010000356.1, forward strand.
GCAGCTGGCGCCGTCGCAGGTGCGCGAGCTCCGCGAGGCGTTCACGCTGCTCGACAAGGACGGCAGCGGCGCAATAGAGCGCGACGACTTGGAGGAAATGATGCTTTCGCTGGGCCAGGAGCCCAGCGACGACGAGATCGCCGCCATGTTCGAGCGCATGCCGTCGCCGCTGACGCTCGCCGCCTACATGACTGGCATGTCTGGCCACATGGCCGAGGTCTCCACACAGCAAGACCTTCTGCAGGCGTTCTCGGCCTTCGAGGCCGACGACGCCGGCGACTCGGGACGCGCCTCGGCCGACGACCTGCGCGCTGCGCTCGTCGACGCCGGCATGGCCGAGAGCGACGTCGACACAGTCCTCCGGGCCTTCAAAACCACAGCCATCGGCGGCGACAAGTTCAACTACAAGGACTTTGTGAGCAACATGCGCGGCGCCGACTAGCCGCCCACGGTAGGCTATGCTATTTATTACTAATACAACTCCGTCCCTAGTGTACACACCGGCTCATTGGTCGATGATGAGCTCATCGCAGCCCCAGTCCTCGTAGCTGCCGTCTGGCAGGTACCGGCGCACGACGAGGGGTATCTTGCGTTGTGCGAGCTCCTTCATGGCGATCTGCAGCGGGTCCGTTTCGCCCTCCAGGTCGACGAGCACCGGCGCGTTCATGGAGATCTGCAGCGCCCGCGTGCCCAGGACGCGCGCCTTCTCGTACTTGGTCATGTACGGCGTCGTCGTGCGCTTCTCCGGGGGGATAGCGATCTCCCGCTGTGTCTTCTTGCGGGCGGCGTCGGCGAACTGCTCGGCTCCCTCGCCATTCACCACGGTACGGCCGTCGGCTGTCTGCTCCTCGGCGCCCTCCTCGGGCTGGGACTCGAATCCCTCGTCAAAGTCGCCCTCGTCGAACGCATTCTCGTAGCCGTCGTTGAACGCGCCGTCGTCCTCCGCGTCTGACATTTTGGAGTGGCGAGTCTGAAATTCTTCGTGCCGATAAGATAAGCCCATTTGGGAGGTTTGCCCAAAGTGCTTATCAGATAAGCTGAAGTGGGCAGTTGGGTCAACCAATACACACTGACTGGGCATTCGGTCACCAATAAATACTGATTGACAGTTCGGTCACCAATAAATACTAACTGGCCATTCGGCCACCAAAAATACTAACTGGCCATGGTTCACCAATAAATACTATTGGCCATTGGTCACCAATAAATACTGACTGGCCATTCGGTCACCAATAAATACCAATTGCCATCCGGTCACCCATAAATACTACTGGCTATTTGGTTACCAATAAATACTAACGAGGCACTCGGTCAACCAATAAATACAGTATATTTTGGCCGTCTAGCGTCTATCAAGTGCTACATCAAGGAAGAGGTCGAGCAGGGTGGCAGCAGACCACGCCTGTGTCGGCGACGAGTCCCCGCACAGCGCGCCGTCCTTGTTGGTGAGCTCGGTGAGGCCCGCCCAGTGCGACTCCCGAATCCAGTGGCGGTGGCCCTGGAGTCGTTTGTGCAGCTGCTGGTAGACCTCAATCGGATCAACGCTGGCACGGTGCTTGCGGTCAAAGTAGAGCATCGCCCGCAAAAAGTAGCCCGTGCACCACACCCACTCCGGACCCTGGTGGTAGTTGCGACCCTTGCTCGTAGCAAAGTCGTTGCTGTCCTCCGAGTTGTTGTAGTTCGGGCGGTAGTTAAGGTCGCTGGGGTCTAGCGTGGCCATGCCCACAGGGCCGCGGATCACTCTGTCGGCGACCGCAATCGCCCCCAAAGCGTGCTCGGGGTCAAAGAGCTCCGGAGCGACCACCATGGCGATGGCAAAGTTTGGACGCAGCTGGTAGTCCTCGTACGGCTTGCCAGACCTGTACAGGTCCTTGTAAATGCCGCGCCTGTTAATGATCTTTGGGTCGACATCGTAACTGCCATCTTCGGAGGCATCCGAGGGCACATAGTAGCACTTCTCGAACGAGTTCTGGATGAGCGAGTCCCACTGCTCGAGTGTGACGCGGTCACCATGCTGATTGTCAACTGCGCCGTGCTCCTCCCGCGTGAAACCGCCCTTGCCAGCGGCGATCAGCCCGTTAATCCATCGCAGCATAGACTTGAGCAGCCCGGTGATCTCGATGGCAGCACCATCGCGAGGCGTACCCGGGACACCCTTGTTTCCTGCCTTTTCAGACTCTCCCATCTTATCCATCCAAGTGCCGCAGTTCCACTGGTTGCCGCCATGGATGAGACCAGTAGCCCAGTCAACCTCTATGTCTATGTTGAATCCCTCGTCGCGCATCTGGCGATCCAGACCCTCACCGGCATTAGCCTCGCGGAAATGCTGGCCTTTAGCGTGGCGCGCAAGAATCTCGTAGAGAATCTCGCGGATTGTGCTCTCGTGCGAAAATGCTCGTGGATCATCTACAGTCACGTAAGTGTCGTCCAACGGGAATCGACGCGTGACTTTGGCGTCGAGAATGTCTAGACCATCAGGAGCTAGCTCGCAATAGTCTTGCACGGACTGCACAAAGAACCAAGTCGCATCGCGAGCGTTGTAACGGGGATTCCGCCCGGCATCAAGCAGGTTCGGAATCAGCCCGTGTTTGAGCGTCTTTGCAAAGCCCAAAATGTGATCCCGCGCCGACTCGAAGCGGCCTGTAGCCAGCAAAAGGCCGCGGAATGAGATGAATACATCCCGGCCCCAACACCTCATGTAGTCATGTGAGAAGTGAGGCAATCCTGCCGCCATGCACCCCACGTTCTTGTCCGGGAATATACTTGTGGACGGCACCCGCCCGACAACCTGTGTTGAAACAAGTGCCAAGCTCTGGACGAACCACGGAGCTCGCTGCACTGCCTCGTCAAACAGGGACAGCGCCCTGGCGCGGCACGCGTTATAAGCTGTCACCATGACCAGGGCGAAGTATCTAGGCAGCAGAAAGTATGGCACCTCGCGGATAGCGTCAAAGCGTGTGCGCAGCCACTCGTGTAGCGGGCGAATGCCCGGGTGCTCATCGAGATATTTTTCCAACCGGTTGACAGTGTAGTCCAGCGCCCACTGGCCTTCTCTCAAATGGTTGCAGATCGCGTGGCCAAGGTCGTTGTTCGCTATCACAGCCTCGAGGGGAGAGACCCAGCCCTGAAGTCCAGCATATGTTAAGGTCCCATGGCCTGGGATTGTGTATGCGCCGTCCTTGCCCTGGGAGCTATCGCGTTCCTCACCATCGCACCGATAGAGCACGACATTCAAGTCCAGCAAATCCAGGTCAGCAACGGCACTGTCCACGTCGCGAGACAAGGCGTCCAACAGGGCCTCGTCGACGGTGTTAATCCAAGTCCGCACAAGGGCAATACTGCCCTGCGGGAATTGCTCTGGCAGTGAAAGTGTTGTTGTGTCGCTCGCTTCGTCGTAGGCAATGCGCACAGGCTCAAGATCCTGAAGCTCAGTGGGTATGCCTCGAATGTACTCAGTGTCCTCCTTAACGTCACCCGTCCGAACCAGGCTCTTTGCGAGGATCGCCTTGGCAAAAGTTCCCTTGAGCGTGACGTCGCTCAGACGTTGCTCGCCCTCAGGCTGGAACTTTGTACGTGCAATCAGGAACCAACCTTCCCCAGACTTCGGGTCGACCCGGTGCACGGTGATGTACTGGCCCTCGTGATGCACGTGCATCTCTTCCGCGTTGTTCCGTCCTAGCTCCTCGTGGACCTCGAACAGGGTACGGGTGACGTCTGTGATCCCACCACCAAACGTATACAACCGCTTTTCCTGTACAATCTCTAGCAGTCGTGGATAGCACTCATCATAACCCATCACAGAGCCCACTGCGCATGCGCACATCGCAACCAGAGCAGTGTTCGGGAGCGTATCTTCAACAGTCCGCTTCTGCGCCGGCATTTCATTGTCGTGGGTGCAGTCCATGAATAGCGCTGGGATCGGCGACGATTCGACGAAGAAGATAGTCTCATCCGTCCCCAACGGTACAGTAGCAGGCGAGGTGTCAGCTTTGACAATATCCCTTGACTCGCCGGGCGCTGAGTCAACAGCCACCTCGTGGATGCCCTTTGTAACCTCACCTACACCATCGCTGGTGTTGGACGAGTTGACCCGTCGGGGCGGCTTCATCAGGGACCCTATGGGACGGCCACCGTGGCGGTGGACAAGTCGGGATAGCTCCTGAACAGACCACGCCTGCATTGCCTCGCGAATCAAAGCCGTGATACCGAGACGTTCAACAAATATCTGGTCCATGTCCTCGCTCCCCGTGAACAGTTCCGCCACAACAAAGAGGTTCGGCCTCATCCGACGAGCACGATCCAGAAAGTACTCGCCGACATGAATAGGAGTGCTGTGGCAGTTGTCAATGCGAAAACCATGAAAGTACTTTGCCGATAGCTCCGTGTATCGGGTCATGTAGTCCCATAGAAAAGGGCTGTCCTCAGGACCCTTTCCATACCGAAGCTTCACACAGTCGCCCCACACGATGACCTCCCGCCGCAGGTAGGCTTTACTTTGACTCGAGGCGAAGTCCACTAGTGGATTGCCATTCCAGATCCATCCATTGTTCACCAAAGCAATGATTTTGTTCCCATCTGTCTTGTCCTCGATGCGCGAGAAGTAAGTCTCGATGAGGGGACTCTCGGGCGTGACTGGGCCCATTTTGGGGCCGTGGTCGTCCAGCCGCAAATACTTGATGCGATTGAACAGCTGGTCCACGACCTGGCTGACATCGTCATCATACTCCCTGTAGAGCGGGAGGTTGATCTCATCGAGGATCCGCTTGGCCTCAGACCGAACCTCCTCCTCGCTGTGGCCCTTGCCCTGCCGTTCGAGCGACCGTCGCACGATCCCAGAAAAGCGAGCTCCGTCCACAGTCTTTGCATACCGCGTCGATAGCGCCTCAAAGTTCAGTCCCGCATGCTCAGTAGCAAAGCGCCCCAGCGTCTCGAGGCTCTGCCACGCGTCCTCTGGTACATCCACATCTTCAGCCGCGCCGAACGAATCCCACACGCGGCTGCACGCCGCTGATACGTCAAGAACATAAAACTGCCACAGCTTGAGCTTGTCCAGCACCTCCCGCTTGAGACCCTCAATGACCTTGTTCAGGTCCTCGACGGACTTCAGCTCTGTGGGGTAGCCTAGCTTCTCCAGGTCCCCAGAGTACTGCAAAAGTGCGTCGTCGAGCTCCAGAGCCGCGCGGAGGTGCGGGGCGGTGCGAACATTGTAGCCAGCATCAGGGTGCTCGCGCAGCCAGGCGCTGTTGTGCGCGGTGTGGTTGAAAACCACGTCTGTGAGACTGAGAAGATGGTGGCGGTGCTCCATGTCGTTGACGAGCCGCTGGACGTCCCCTTCGCCCCCCGGAAAGCACTCTGGGTCGAATTTGAGCTGGTCGTAGATCGAGTAAGGGCTGTTGGAGGCTCCGCGCTGCTGCAGCGGTGTGAAGTGCACCATGTTGTAGCCCTTTGCCTTGATCTTGGCCATCTTTTCGTCCCACGTGGCGACAGGCCCGAGCCACTTGCTCACAACCGTCTCAACGGCTAGTGCGTTCTGTGGGATGCTCTTCTTGTCGAGGTAGAAGCCCGACGCCACGGTGAAGTAGTACTTGTCCGTGGTGGCTCGCTCGCGCTTGGCCCCCGGCTGTGGCGAGGCCCAGTAGTCCTCTGGCTCTGGCACGTACTCGGTGTAGAACGCATAGGTTCCGGGCTGGCAGATCTCGATGTCGATGTGGGTCTCGCGGTTGAACTCTGCCTCAATTCTGGGTTAGCGGGGGTCGGGCGGCCTGGCGGGCCGAGCACTCACTTGTAGGGGTGGAACTTGTCGCGAACAAACTCGGCGTTGCGCCGAGGGACGTTGCACCACACCGTGCCGTCGTTGACAATCGCTGTCGTGCCAGCGATGACGAGCCGCAGCGTGTACGGCTCCTTCGGCTCGGGCAGACTGATGTACGTGCCGTGGCCCACGGGCAGCGGAACGCCCGCGTGCGACAGCGGCAGCGTGTACACCCCTTTTGGTCGTTACATTCATGAGCGGCACGAGGCCGTTTAGTTCCGCGGCGTCGGCCCGCGCAGAATGATGTTGCGCTTGAAGGCCTCGTCGGTG
>JANJPH010000357.1:0-10258 GCA_030407195.1 [Candida] tunisiensis
CTCAATTATCCGATGTGTTTGTCGTTATTGAAAGTATTGCAGTTCGGCAACCTTCGAATGTCCGAAGTGTGTAAGTTGTTACTTTTTTTTTTTTGCCCGGGGCCGTAGCTCCCGGACGCAGGCCCGTGCGGTTGCCCAGCCGTTGCCTCCCCCGCCGGTTGCGCCGACACGCGGCAGACCGCTTCCTCCCAATTGCCCTCATATACAAATTTTGCACACAACCCACAGGGCACGCAACGCAAACGTTTCAGGGGACCCGCAAGGACGAGAGGACCATGGCGGAGCCGATCAAGAACAAGCGACTCAACGACATGGCGAGCGCGCCGACGCCGCAGAACACGCCGGCGACGACAGGCTCGTCGTACATCCGCGGCGCCGCCGGCAGCGCGCAGCCCAGCGTCGGCACCATCGCCGAGGAAGGCGGGGCCCCCGGCGGCGCGGCCGGCGGCGACGCGGCCAACATGGCCAACCTCGCAAACAACCCGGCCCTCCTCAGCATGATCCAGGGCAAGCTCGGCACCCTCGTGGGCCGTCCGACCGACTACATCGCCTCCCTGCCCCGGCAGGTCCGCGACCGCATAGCGGGCCTCAAGGGCGTCCAGGCAGAGCACGCAAAGCTCGAGGCAGAGTTCCAGGACGAGCTCCTCCAGCTCGAGAAGAAGTACTTTAAGAAATACCAGCCGCTCTACGAGCGCCGCGCCAAGATTGTCAGCGGCGAGCTCGAGCCCACCCCCGAGGAAATCGCCACCGGCGAGGCACAGGACCAGCTCGACGACGACGACGACGACGCCGCCGAGGGCCAGCTCGACACCGTCAAGGAGGAGGAGGAGACCAAGGCCGGCGACAAGACCGCCGCCGGCGACAGCGCTGCCGCCAAGATGGAGGCCGAGGGCGCCCGGGACGACGACGACGACACCGACGTCAAGGGTATCCCCGAGTTCTGGCTCACGGCGCTCAAGAACCTCATCTCGGTCGCCGAGACCATCACGGAGCGCGACGAGGAGGCGCTCAAGTACCTCACAGACATCCGCATGGAGTACCTCGACAAGCCCGGATTTGCGCTCGTGTTTGAGTTCAGCCCCGAGAACCCCTTCTTTGCGAACCGCACCCTCACAAAGTCGTACTTCTACCAGGAGGAGACCGGGTACGGCGGCGACTTTATCTACGACCACGCCGAGGGCGAGGACATCCAGTGGAACAGCCCCGAGCAGAACCTGACAGTCAAGATCGAGAAGCGCAAGCAGCGCAACAAGCACACAAAGGCAACCCGCACCATAGAGAAGACGATCCCCATCGAGTCGTTTTTCAACTTTTTCAGCCCGCCCACGCCGCCCGGCGAGGACGACGAGTCGGCCGAGGAGGACCTGCCGGCCGATCTCGAGGAGCGGCTCGAGATCGACTACCAGCTTGGCGAGGAGATCAAGGAGAAGCTGATTCCGCGGGCAGTGGACTGGTACACGGGCGCAGCACTCGAGTACGAGGATCTTGGCGGCGACTACGAAGACTTTGAGGACGACTCGGACGTGGAGGGCGACGAGGATGACAGCGAGGATGGTGACTACGACGGCGAGGGAGATAAAAAAGAGGCGCAGGAGTGCAAGCAGTCTTGAGGGTACAGGCAGTCTGGAGGTCGCGGCTGATGGCGTAATTATTAGGCTGGCGCTCGCCGCATTGTAGATTTTAGCTAAAGTTTATGTGTTCTCTGTCTCAGGTGGTGGCACCACGGGTCCAGACGTTTGGTTGTAGTTGGTCTGTGGTGATAACGGCTCACGTGCGGCGATGCGGATCAGCGATGCGACGGTTGCATGGCCGCCTGTGCCTGGCAGGCTGGGGTCGGCCGGTCCGGGTCCGTGGACGATGGCTGCCGTGGTACGGACCCGGACCGGCAGGCATCGTCTACGGTTTGAGCCGTGCGCCGTTGTAGCGGCATGCCGGCCCGTAGCGGGCCAGCCCACGAATCGGCGCGCCGAGAGCGGCAGGCCCAGGCCAAGGAAGGCCCAGACCAACGGTCTCGTTCGCGATGGCAGCTCCACGCGGAGCCAAGCCACCAGCCGACGACTAATGGCCTGTGGCCGCGGCCGAGCCGGCGACGGCGGTCCGGCGGTCCAGGACGGCGGTCCCAGGACTGCGGTCCCAGGCCAGCGCCAAACCCTGGCAGCCACAGACGGCCGGTGCCACGACCAAGCCTGGCAGCCACAGACGGGCGGTGCCACGGCGACAGCCACAGACAGCCGGGTACGGCCGCCGACAGCTACTGCGGCCACGCCCGGCAGCCTCAGACGGCCACTGCCGGCCGCCCGGGCCGAGGGCCGCGACCGGCCGCCTCACACGCCGCGCGACAAAACAGGGAAAGCGGCGATGGAGGCTGCAGGTTGCGCGCCCAAAGGGGAAAAGGGACCTGCGTCCGCTGTTTGGGCGGTGGCCCGAAGAGGCAGTCGCACACCCTGAAGACGGTGAGACACGACCATGGCTTCAGCTGCCCCGGAACGGGCAGGTGGCGTTCGAGCCCACCCGGGCGGCCCGGCCACGCAGCGCCACTGTCTCGGGCGCTCCGGCCTGCCCGACGGGTCTTGCCGTCTGCTCTCGTCGCGCAGGTGCCGGGCCCGGAGAAATTTTTTCCGCAAGCACATCGGCGAGGGGCCTCTGCATTCTCGGGGACGGTGGTCGCGCTGCGCGACTGGGGCCCACGCGATGGCGCCCGGTACGGGCGGCCTGGGCGGGCGGGAGCAGGCCCGTGCCACCCCCGCGGAGGTCGGACGCCGCGCCGCTGTGGCGACGCTCGTGATACCGCCCTGGCCGGTCCAAGACACCACCAGCTGACCGTCCGCCCCGGACACTGTGGACGGCCACATTGGGAAGCTGCCCCGTGACGATGTTCCACTTTCGGCGAGGATCGACAGCGTCGCCTGCCTGTTTGAGCGCATGCATCTCCCTGCGTTCGCGCCAAAAGCAACGCGCCCCTGAAACAGGCCCCGAGGCACGACAACAGGCAGCGGTCGCAAACCCCAGGCAGCAATCCTATATACAAGCTCTGGCCACAGCTTTCTCTTTCCTCTTCCTGTCCGACAACGTCCCACCACCCTCCAACGGCGGCACCTCTTCACTCCGAGGCTCGAAGGCTCACCTCCAGGCCCTTAAGACAGCCTCCAGTCCCTCCTTCCGGTACCGTCGCGGAACACGCTCCTTCTGCTCGACACGCTGAGCTGGACTCGGCAACAACACTCCTTTTTTTGCAATGAAGCTGGCTTTCACCCTCGGCTCCCTCGTGGTCCCGCTGGCCGCGGGCCACTTCCACGCCCACCACGCTCACAAACGCGCCCTCGAGCCGGCCGTCATCGACCTGGCACGCCGCGACTACGCGTCCGAGGAGCTCAGACGCCAGTACGAGCACTCGCACCACGCACACGCGTCCCCGTCGCTCAACCGACGCGGCAACAAGCAGCAGTGCGCGTTCCCGACCGACGCTGGCCTCGTCGCGGTCACCCCGCACGAGCAGAACGCTGGCTGGGCCATGTCGCCCGACCAGCCCTGTCTGCCCGGCAACTACTGCCCCTACGCATGCCCTCCCGGCCAGGTCATGGCCCAGTGGTGCCCTGGCAGCACCTACCAATACCCTGAGAGCATGTGGGGCGGTCTCAAGTGCAACGAGGACGGCACCATCTCCAAGCCGTTCCCCAACAAGCCGCTGTGCGTCGACGGCACTGGCTCCGTCAAGGCCCGCAATTTCTGCTCAAACGGCACCGTCTCTGTGTGCCAGACCGTGCTGCCCGGCAACGAGGCCATGCTCATTCCGACCGCCTGCCACGACCCCGACGGCACGACCCTGGCCGTGCCCGACACAAGCTACTGGGACAAGACCGCGGCCCACTACTACATCAACCCGCCCGGCATCGACACGAAAACGGCCTGTGTGTGGGGCTGCAAAGACGATCCGTGGGGCAACTGGTCCCCGTATGTGGCCGGAGCCAATCAGGTCGACAATGGCGAGACGTTTGTCAAGATTGGCTGGAACCCCATCTACCTCGAGCCGGCGACGCCGTTCCGCAACGAGCGGCCGACGTTTGGTGTCCGCATCACCTGCGACGGCCCTGGATGCAACGGTCTGCCCTGTATGATTGACCCTGCTGAGCAGGACGTCAACGAAGTCAATGCTGGCCTCCCCGCGGCGCCTGGCGCTGGCGGTGCAAACTTCTGCGTTGTCACCGTGCCCAAGGGCGTCAAAGCCCACATCGATATCTTTGATGCCGGCCAAGGCAGGAACGATTACCCCTCGGGTGGACACGGCGGCAATGGTGGCAACGGTGGCAACGCCAGCAATGGTGGTACTGCCGGTGATGGCGGCAACGGTGGCAACGGCGGCAACGCCAGCAACGGTGGCACTGCCGGTGACGGTGGCAACGGTGGCAGCGGCGGTAACGCCAGCAACGGTGGCACTGCCGGTGATGGCGGCAACGGTGGCAACGGCGGCAACGCCAGCAACGGTTTCACTGCCGGTGATGGCGGCAACGGTGGCAACGGCGGCAACGCCAGCAACGGTGGCACTGCCGGTGATGGCGGCAACGGTGGCAACGGCGGCAACGCCAGCAACGGTGGCACTGCCGGTGATGGCGGCAACGGTGGCAACGGTGGCGACGCCACCAATGGTGGCACCGGTGGCAATGGTGGCAATGGCGGCAACGGTGGCGATGCTGGAGATTCTGAAGGCATCGAACAAGCCGCTGCCATTGCAGCCAATGTGAAGGTGGTGGCCACGCCGGAGGGCGTCTCGTCCTCTGAGCAGCCTGCGCCGGTAGAGGCATCGTCGTCGTCGTCTGAGCAACCTGCGCCCGCTGAGCCGTCTCCGTCCTCGGAACCGGCTCCTCCCGCTGCGCCGTCCCCGTCTCCTGAGCCGGCCCCGCCTGCTGAACCGGCTCCTCCCGCAGTGCCCTCTTCTTCCGAGCAGGCTCCTCCCCCGGCCCCGACCCCTGAGCAACCTCCGTCGTCCGAGCAGGCGCCTCCATCTACGCCGGCCCCGCCCCCACCTCCTCCACCTACGTCCCAGGAGGCCGACACTTCTGTGGCTCCGCCTCCACCGCCACCCGCGGTGCCTTCGGAGCCCCCTGCACCCGCCCCGGAGCCACCGACAACGACCGTGGAGAGTGCTACGATTGAGTACTTGTCTCAACAAACGTCGGTGGGCCAGAAGATCAAGGTACCAACGTTCAAAGTGAGCAGCGTGGCAACACTGGCTCGAAATACCCGCCCCGTCCTTTTCAACATGGCAAACGACACTGAGAGCACCACCACCAAAAGCAGTAGTGCCCCAGTCAGCAGCAGCGCTGCACTGAGCAGTAGCACTGCTGCCGGCAACGGCACCGTGGCAACAGCCGAGCCGACTGCGTCGGACGAGGCTCCCACCGCGCCCGTTGCGACGGCGACTGCCAACAGCGCCAGCCGATGGCGTATCTCGACGGCCTCGCTGGCTGTCATCGGCTTTTCTTCGCTTCTCTTCCTGGCATGAGCTTGCCATGGCCAGGCTTATTTTGGTGCTCTTTTGCTGTTGTGTATAGTATGTAGACTAGGGACGAATCCATGATACCATTTGCTGTGCTGGTGGTTCCGCTACGGGTCATAGTTGGGCTGGAGCTGGACAGGCTTCTGCTCGGTTGGAGCTGGGCGAGCCCTTGATGTTATTGGTCTTGGTGGTCCCCAAGACGTGGACATCAGGCATGCATGCAGTGCACGGTCATTACGGCCGGACGAAGAGAGAGCTGTAGCGTCGCCCGTCTCAATCCGCCGGGCGGCGGCTCTGCCAGGCACGGCGACGTTCGCCGCCCGAGCGAGATTACTTTGTGGTATTGTAACGGCGCATGTTTCACTTCTGCGTGGTACCCCCAGATCCGCATCACGAGAGCCTGACCAAGCTCCCGTCGCGAGATGTCGTATCTCGAGTGGGGACTGTCGGCCGATGTGTACGCTGGCCAGGCTCCCTTCAACTACAACGGCGCCTACTATATGGCACGTCCTCACGGACGGTCGTGGGTGGCCAACGGAACGGTGATCGAAACAATCGCGGCTCATGGCCTTGCCTCGGGCACTATAGTACCGCCAGAGCATGCGCTGAGCTATGGAGACCCGGCCGGGGTGCAAGCGATGGCGACTGTTCTCTTGCATTTGCTGCTCGTGGCGTTCTACGGTCACCTCGCTCGGACAGCCAACGAACCCAACCGCGTTCACGCCATGCTGGGCGGCCACGAATCGCCACTCAACAGAGGCCTGTTGTTTGGCGACAAGCCCTGGAGTGACGTTACAGGCAGGTGGGGTGAGTCGGACGTGTCCTACAAGGTGACCGTACCGTTTCCAGATGGCGCAGCTGGCGATAGCAATGCCACTGGAGTCGTGCTGGAGTACGAGACCAAGCGACGGCCCAAGGACAGGAGTGAGCAGCAGTTGCATAGTGCCTTTGTGCGCATTCCCCTTCCTGGCTTCTACCTCCAAGAGGACTGGGCCCTGCCCGATCGATCGGTCAGCCCATGGAAATGCAATAACCCCGACAAAACACCATTCTGGTCAGCCGTAGTGTACTATGGAAACGACGACGCTATTGGCGGCTTCCCGTTTCACGACCACGAGTACCTATATGCCATGGCGCGCACTGCTTGGCTTGCCTTTCGACGCAAGGAGGTCGGTAAGAACAAACACCATGAACAGCACACTGGTGTGGATGGCGGGTGCCTGCAGTTTGGCGGCAAACGTGGAGACGCCATGCGAATGACGTTCCAGCTCCACATCGAATGCAATAACCCTCGCAATTGGCGGCCCATGTTAGAGTACTTTTGCTGAGACGTGTCTCCCTAGTGACAAGTCTCGGCCGGTCACGACCGCTGGTATTAGATACTTACGAACGAATGAACCTCATTTGACCACTCGTCTCAGTATGCGTTCGACAGCTCAAGTAGGAGCAGCCGTTCGTCGAAACTATCACTCCATATGATGAGTCTTGCTCGAGAGCCTGCAACATGGTAGTCTATGGGGGGCGGCTGAGTGAGAGTTGGCGATTACTTGGCAGCCCTGATGATTCAATACATAAAAAAAAAGCCTTCCCAGCCCAGATTGAATTGTAGTCGTGAGATTTGAGCCATTGCATCATCAATGCTCGTCTGCTTGATCGTCTGCTGCAACTGGGGTGGAGTTGTATTAGCACCACAACTCGCTAGGAGACACAGTATGTATCAAATTCCATCACGTCTTGTCAGGCCGTCTGCGTTCAGGTGATCGAAGATAAGACGGAAGTTGCCATAACGTTCTGAGTTGCTTCTTGTTGCCACACAACCGCTTAACGATCTTTGCGGCCGACAGACAGCTACCACTTCGACGATAGAGGTGCCTCCATTCTGTCTGGAGCGGCATTCACTGCCGCCGATGTGATGATCTCTTAGCGTACCCAGATTCTCGTGCGAGGGTCTGCATTGCTTGTTGATGGCGGTAGCAGTGGGCAAAGCTGAAATGCGACAGACGAGACTGGTTCGCTCTACGCACCCAGCCTGAGTGGCCCATTGGGATTCGGGATGGCTGAAGCGTGTGCCGTGCGCCTCCGTACATGTAATCTTAAGTACACACCTTTGTCCGCTCACCGTGCGACCCATACGTCTGCAAGTCGCAAACATCATACTGGTCAGTCAGGCGTCTGGTGCCATCACCACTGAGATGTCCATGCCGCAAGGCTTCAGGCGAAGGTTCTAAACCTTATCCTAAACGCAATGCCGCAAGAGTTGCCACGCCGCTTCTTGTTTTGAGTTCACATTCAGGCATTGCTTCTGACGAAGAGTTCACTACTGCCTTTGATGCTCAAATGACAATGACAATCAATCTATTTACGTCTTCACCCTAACTGGTGGCGGACGGGGTTTCCCCACAGTCTAGTTAAAAGAAAATTAAGAATTTGGCGCTTTACGCCTGTGGTTCCCTGTTAATCCAGGACCCGACCTCTCCCGTCAACCTTGAGTGCACTCCGTGAAGGTCTGTGTGACCCACACGCCGGCCAGTCCCGAAGGCCACGCCGGTTGGTTGATGTTGATGCTTAAATGTTGCTTCCTGACCCGCAAGAGGCTTTTAGCTCTATAACATTGCAAGCGTAGGCTTCGTTGGCTACAGGGCGCGGCGGTCAATTATTCGCCACTTGGCCCAGGAGTGGCGAGGTGGGGCGAGGACATTAATATTCCAATGGTAGATGATATTTTACGTGCCAGGCGTTTACGATTATATCTCCAGTATCCGTTCGTTACAATGGGTGTGCACGGCAGTACGCCACTAGCGGCGTTGGCCGACGGTGGGAGTGCTCAGCAGCCAGAGTTTAGGCCCTTGATCTAGAGGGCGAAAGCATGCTAAAAGCCATCCAACATTCAGAACTCTAGGGTGGCAGTAGTTGCCAACACGGTCTGTCGCCACTGCGTTAGATGCAGACCCAGCACCATAAGCAGGAAACGACGCGTCACGCGTGCTGATTTGCGGTAGGCGAACGGTTACAGCTGAATGAGGCGTTCTGGGTCCGTCAGTTCGACCTTCGACAGTGACATGGATAGCTAGTTGGCCTTTTTTCGCTCGTCGGAGGTCTTGAATCAGGAAACGACAGACTCTGCGGTCGTCGCAACGCTAGGACCAGAAACAACAGACCTCTACGCTCGTCGCAAGGTCTTGAACTGAAACAACGGACTTTTACGCTCATCGCCAGGTCGTGGACCAGAAACGTCACGCTTTTACGCTCGTCGCAAGGTCTTGAACCAGGAACGGTCTCATCGAGTAGATCGTGAATTGGAACGGGTTAGCCTGGTCGCAATACGAACTAGAGGATTTGCTCTACTCAGCCAGGCACAGAAATGGCGCAACATTCTTGGTCACCTCCGTAGGCCGCGGATGGTCTTGCAGAGTGAACTAAATAGGAAAGGGTCCTGCGCAACTAAGCCTTGGGGCACGCAGTGGGCCGTGGCCCTGGTCGTAGAATGGTCTGGAAAGGGAAGGTTTACTCTGCGCAATCAGGCGTTGAAGTAGGACCAACCACAGTGGTCCTTGTCGCCGTCCCTCGGAAGGACTAGAGGGGAGAGTTTTTATTGCCGTTGACAGCAGGTAGTGGGTATCCTTTGTCGCCGTACGGCAAAGTAGGTCGTGGGTCCTCTGCCGTAGAGAGAAGCGATGGCTCTGGGCGGGCGTCCCTTAGCGTAGAGGATCCACAGCCTCTGGTAGTTCATGACGTGCAGGATGGACCAGGACGCTGCGCAAACAGGCTCTAAACCGTCGTTCTGATTGAAATGAGACGCTCTGGCGAAGCAATCCCAACCCGTCCATCGCTGGCGGAGAGCGACCCTGTTGACTGACGATGGTTTGCCTCGCACCAGTGAGCGGCACAGGAAAAATGCGGGCGGTGGCGGCCGTCACGACGGCGCGCGTCAAACACGCTGTCTGATTACATAGCGCACAGGATACAATTGTCAGTCTGTACCAGGGTATCTGGGGTTGCGATTGTGTCGCGAATCGACCCCTACGTCGCCATCCGACGAGCGCGGGGTAGGGCCCCGCGGGGGGAGCTAGCGCTGTGCGCGCTGATCAGCGCGCTTAGAGCGGAAGAAAGTCACGCCGGCGTCACGGGGGATCGGCATCGCCTAGTGACAGGGTTCGCGACGCGTCCGGAGGGTGGCGGTTAAAGTTCAGTCATAACGGCGGGCTGTCTCAGCCGCGCCCGTGCCGAGTTTCGCGGACGCCGGTCTTAGACAGGACAGCGGTGTGCCGGGGCCGTCTCGGCGGCCGGGATGCCGGCGACCGGGCCGGCCCGGCGTCCCGGAGTCCCAGTGCCGGGTGGTACTGGCGCCTACGCGCCGTGCGGCCGTACCACCCGCGTGCCGTTGGACTGTGCGTGCCCTTCGCTGCAGTGCAGGCCCGTTGTAGCGCGCCGACAATTTTTCTTGATGATTCTATCGGGCCGAGGGGCCGCTGCAGCCCGAGAGTCACCAGGACTAGGCGTAGCTCTCGACGCAGCGCACCCCACGGCGGTCTGCCAGGGGCGGTAGACTAATCCACGACGTCGATCTACGCAGGAGGGAGTCGGGGATTGGAGTGGCGGGGAGCGGTGTCGGGGTCTGGGGCGCCTGGAGTGGGGACAGGGAGGCCGGGGACCGGGATGGGGCCGGACAGGAGAGGAACCGGGGTCCCCGGCGCACCCTCGGCGCCTGCGCCAGCCAATGGCGCTGCGCCAGGCCGAGCGCCGAGGCCGAGGCCCGCTGGCGGC
>JANJPH010000358.1:0-10286 GCA_030407195.1 [Candida] tunisiensis
CGGGGCGTTGGCAGGGAGCTCAAGCTCGTAAGACTCGTCCACACCGTGCTGCAGCTCGGCCTTCCAGTCCTTGATCTTGACTTGGACCTGGTGCAGGACGGCCAGCCGGAGCTGAAACGTCTGCCACGCTCTCCCCGGCCCCAGCGCACGCCCAGCAGCCCGTCGACCGCCAGGCCCGCCCCCACGCCACGCCATGCCGACGTCCACCGACCCCAAGGAGGGCCCGCCCCGCGACCGGCCCGGCAGCACGCTCAACCTGGGCTACCCGCTGTTCGGCGTGAGCTTCGTCGACGCCGCGACGCTCGTCGTCGGCGGCGGTGGCGGCGTCGGCAACCACGGCGTCCCAAACAAGCTCTCCGTCCTCGCCGTCGACCGTGACGACCGCGACGCCGTCCTGCGGGTCCGCGACGAGCTCTCGCTCCCCGCCGGCGACGACAGCATCACCTCGCTCGACGCCGGCGCCGACGGCCTCGTTGCGGTCGGCGCCAACCGCGCCACCGCCGCCCGCAACGACCACCTCCGCACCTTCCACGTCGCCGCCGACGGCGCTGTGCAGCCCGGCCGCTCTGCCGAGGTGTTTGCCACCCACGACGTCGCCGACGAGTACCAAAAGTGCACCGCCGTGAGCCCGGACGGCCGTCTGGTCGCCGTCTCCAACGCCGCCGCGCCCTTCTCCGTCGCGATCCTCGACGGACACACCCTCGAGCACCGCTACACCAAGGCCGTGGACCACGAGGTCACCGACCTGCGCTTCTCGCCGTCGGGCGAGTTCCTGCTCTACGCGGCCGGCGACTCGGCCGTCGTCCTCGACGTCGCCAACAACTTCGAGGTCTACACCGACTTTTGCATCAACTCTGGCACCATCATCAGCACGCCGGCCCCCAGCGGCATGTCGAGCCCCGTGCTGCGGTCAGGCCAGGCCACCCCGCGCCGAAACTCGGCGGGCGCTGGCGGCCTCTCCACTGGCGTCTCCGTCGGGAGCGGTCTCTCGGCCGCAGGCCAGCGAGCTGCGCGGGCCGGGTCGAGCACGTCGCTCAACAAGCTCAACGGCCCTGGCGCACCACAGAGGCCCCAGTTCACGTCCCGCAAGTCGGCAGCGTCGCTCCGGAAGGTCACCAAGCAGGGCTCTGTGTTCTCGCGGGGCGCCTTCCTCGACGACGACACCGTGGTGTTTGGCATCACGCTGCCCAAGAAGCGTGGCGCAGTGCTCGCCGAGTTCTCCCTCGCCGACCAGTGCCTGGTTGCCCACAAGACGCTTCCAGTAGCACAGATCCGCCATGTCACGGCGTTTGACGCCCGCGGCAACCATATCGCCCTCGCTGGCGCTGACCAGAGCATAATAATCGTCGACGCCGTGACGCTAGCGGTCTTGCACGTCTTCAAGAACGTGCACGCCTTTAGCATCACGCGGATCGCCCTGAGCCCCGAGTCGGTCGACGAAGACGGCGAGCTCGGGCCCACGGTGGTGGCAAGTGTCTCGGTGGCAAACACCGTGGCCGTGCGGCAGATCCCGCAGGACGGCATCTTTCATCGCGGTCGAGCGACGATTCTCTGGACCCTGCTCTCCACGCTGGTGCTTGTGGCTGTGGCTGTGGCAATACAGTTTGTCGTCAAGTACTCCATCATCGACGATCTCATTGCCGTGGCGCGCGACAAGCGACTCCAGATTCAGTCAGCCCTCAACCACACAGACAAGCCGTTCCTGCTCAACCGGTGGGCGTCCGACACACAGAAGGACGCGGCAACTGCAGTCGATGGCGAGCCAGACAGCCATACACCAGACACCAGCCCCCAAGTGCCACCTGTCTCGCTCAATGGCGAGAACGTCGTGACAGTCGTGTCAGAGAAAACAGAAGCACTCTAGGTTTGTTTGGGTTGAATCGTCTATTAATACACATGCCACATAGTAATACATAATGCTCAGAGGTTAGTTCAGCGTGAGAACATCGTCAGAGATGGGCCGCATCGTCGTGTCCTCGCTGCTGGGCGCGTTTGCTCCATTTGCTGACTTGTCTTCTGGTTCGTTCGTGTCGGTCCCGTTGATATTTACATTCAGTTTCGCCTTGCGACTGGCCTTTGCGAGTGCGATGAGCGTGGAGAAGTCAGAGCTGTGGTCCCTGTTCCAGGCAGCGGTGTCTATCTTTTTGATCTCTGACTTCAAATCGCTCACAACGCCCGCCTGCGCTCTTTCCCAGGTATTCAGCTGTTGGAGGAGCTCTGTCTTTGAAACAGGATTCTTGGAGTCGATATTCGCATTCCAGAGCGAAAGCCACTCGGTGTGGCGCCGCTCCATCTGCTGTCTGTCGCCACCTGTTGGTATGCCCAACTCTCGTAGCTTTGCGCGCAACGCAGTGTCCTTCAGCAGAGAGTATGTCAGCTTTGGTATCTTCTTTGCGCTCTTGGGTAGCGGCTTTGCCGTCTTTTGTCGCTTGGCACTCAGACTGAGGCTAGGCGCCCCTCGCGGTCCGTTCTGGCCGCGACGCAGAGTGGGAAACATGGCTTCGTACTCCGCCGTGGCCTCTGGCCCTTGTGGGCCGCGGTCCGGCTCCCCAGACAGACAGCGGCTCAGGTGGACCGATTCAATATATGCTGGCGGGAATAGCTTCCCGCACACTGGACATGGAGCAGAGTCGCCCTCAGTCCTTGCACGTTTCAGACTAGCCTCTTGGGCATGGTTGTCCACGGACCGCACTTCGGTGAGTTCAACATCTAGGCCGTCGCTGTCAATGGGCGCCTCTGACGCCTGTTCCGTGCTGACTGGCGAAGAGGGCTCTGTCTGGGATCCGTTCAGTCGAGGGATCCGCTGGCTTTTGCGGCCAGCTGTGGCGCCGTCGCTCTGGTATGTGTCTACTTCCATTCCAGCGTAGTTCACGCTCTGTCGCCTGGAGCTTCGCCGCGACGTCCTGCTGCTAGGAGCGGGGGTCTGAGACTGTGGGCGGGACGGCAACGGGGGAGGGGATGTACAGGTTTGTTCTTGATTTGGCTCGATAGTTTGGGATGATGCCACCGCGTTGAGCAGGCTGCTCCGGACGCCCAGAAACGCGTAGACGGTGTCCTCGACGGCCCAGTTCTTGAGCAGCTTGCTCTCCAGCACCTCGGACCGGCAGTTGGGGCACGCCGAGTCCGTCGTGAGACACCGTCGGATACAGAGCGAGCAAAAGGTGTGGCCACAGTTTGTGATGACGGGTGCCTTGTATAGCTCCTTGCAGACGCGACATTGGAGAGAGCTTTCCACTGCCGCGAACCCAGGAACCCGTGTTGCTGCCCAGTCAGACGGGTCCAAGTCCTCCATCCTTCCTCCCGAGCCGTCCATCGTCTGGCCTGGTTGCTCGTCGCGCCTCGCGATTTGTGATTCTGAGCCGCATCGGCTACCCAAAGGGGAAATAGCAGGAAGTCCGCCCGGACGGGGTGTTGGTGCTGGTTTGGCGTGTAAACGCCTTGCTACGTCCTAGAAGCCTCCTGGGGCGCTCGTGACTCGGGATTCTCGTGGCTGACAGTTTCCAGCGTCACCGTTGCTTCAACTGTGCCGCCTTACGGCGGGCTGCGCCACCCGAACGTAGGGCTATGGCATGTGGCGAGTGCATTTACTTGGAGCAGACAGAGAAACGACGTGTCTCGCCGACTAGGCTGACTCTGTCGAGCTTGCCACAACCGGCCAGACGCCGTACTTGCAACTGCTAAAGTATATGCGAGCCGGCGGCAAACAGTCTTTGTGACATCTCCAAAATCCATGGTCTTTACGAGAGTCCATCAGTGGGTTTTGACCAATCGCCGCGGCCTGGCCCGGTACTACAGTCACCTAGGTCGCTCGTCCGGTCAAAAGACGCGCCCAGGCACTTGATATACACAGACGACTGGCACAGTCACTCACGACGCCCTGTAGACGCTGAACCCGAGGATCCACTTAACTCTGTCAGTTACATGCTCTCGGCTCTATTTAGTTGTACCGGTTGATCGCGGTGTGAGGCCGCCATCGAGGAACTGCTCAACTGGGCGCGCAACCACCGCGTCCACCGTGATAACTCTAAGATGCTGTGCTGGCTTTTAATGGGTCGATCTCGTCAACACCACGTGAACACAGGACCCCTTGTGTTGACCGACTGCAGACGTTCGACTATGACCTTCTTCGTGGCGTGCATGGTGTCTGATTCCTCTGCGTGACTAAAGCCAGTGTCGTTCAGACTGTTGACAGTCCCAGTCCGCTTGCGACCTGTGAGCTTCCGCCAGAAACTCTCGTCGTATTTGCTGGGCTGGTCAGAAATCAGTTCTTCCCACACGGTCGATGGTGCGTGGAAGCTGCTCGGAAGGCGTGGCTGTTGCTCGATGGCTCGGTATTTAGCCTCCAGTACCAGTGAGCTGCCTCGTTTACGCCGTGCACTATTTTGTGATTTTGGTGCTTGGTCGTTCGCGGCAATGCCTCCATAAAGTGCGCCACCGTCCCGTTTTGCGATACCAGTGTCTGCCCCGCCCAAGTTCTCGTCAGGCTCCTGTGCGGTTTCAGCTGACTGGGTCCGTTTGCAGGGCGTTTCGCTAAGACTTCTCGAGTAGCGGTGAGCTCGCCCTAAAGATGACCGTGGAAGAGTGCTTTCTGGTGTAAAGAATGGCGTTGTGTCTGTCCGCGATGACCGCTCAACTGCTAATGGCGACGTTGCCACTGACCCTCGCGGGAAACTTCGAATGCCCCGATCCTGTGGATGCAAATGAGCTTGGGATTCTTTCCTTTCCCCCTCCACAAAGTCACGTTGCACAACGATACCATTTTGTTCTGCCGTGACACCCATGGGAGCGCTACCGTGCACTGGTAGACTAACGGTGCTCTCACCGAACTGTGTGGTGTTGATAACTGAGTTCATGGCATTTTCGACGTTCCAGATGGGCACCCGCACTGGTACCTCCATCTCGTCGTCCCACACGAGTATTCTGCTTCGCCGAGCTAGTTCCAATGGGCCTTGATCAGGGTGGCGAAGTGTTTGTACCACGTTGAACGCTTGTCCTTTGATCACAGCCAACTGCCGCTTCCATAGCCGCTCTTTGAACTCAGTATCACGACTAAAGAACTGCCTCAGCTGCACCGAGCACTCCTCCCACCACTGTGTAGAAGTGAGTATTGGCAAAAAGTGTTTGCGGGTCTTGTCGGAGAAGGGCTGCCCAATCACAGACATTGGCAAGAATAACCATCCGAATGGGTAGCTTCTCCACTCATCAGGGTGTTTCCAGGGAAACGACAACCCAGAATCGATGGCTCCAATGCGCAACTTGGGCACCTTCCTCAAAACGGGCGTACCATGTGGCCCAGTGTCAGTGACCTCCTGCTCCCATTCTAGTTTGATCATCCAATTGTCCAAGCCTCGGTCAGTGTTGCGCATGATGTAGTCTAGAATGACGAGTTTCTCCAACTCTTCACGAAATTGAGCCAGAACGGCTGGACTCCATTCGAATTTGGGATTGTCGTCCATGTCGATCATGTCCCCCCTCTCGTCTACTTCGTCCAGCGTTGTGTAGCTCGGGAAGGAATCAGTATTTTTGGCATTCGAGAAATTGCGCTGCCGTCTCCTCGGACTGCCCCGCCTAGTCGCCGAGGATTCGCGAGTTGAAGTTCTAGAAGGTCCACTGGACGAACTGGGCGCCGGCGAGCTCTCAATCAGGGATACTACGCCAGGGGACACATAGGAGTTTCCATGTCTCTGTCGCGATGCCTCGGCAAAGCCCGCCTCCATGGTGGCCCGTTCGGGCAGAGGATGTTTCCGTAGAAACACGTCGGCCTGCTGATAATGGTGGAGGAAGAGCTGAAGGCTACCTACCTTGGCTGGTAGCGGGCGTTTTCTTCTGTAGTGAGCAAGACGATCCCAAAAGCGATAATAGAAAGAAGGCGAGCTGAACCTCACTGTGTCTGTGAACGGAACGATGTAAGTCTCGAGTTGCCGGTCCAGCAAGGAGGCACCAGCCTCGCACAGGTACCCGTTGTTGGGGATCAGGCACGACCGCCCAAAGAAACAAGGAAACAGGTTGCGATGCAGCCATTTCGTCCATTTTGGACTGAGCGGTCCATACGGCTCCTCATCTTTTGGCTTGAACACGCCGATGACCTTGCCGCTGGTGCTGTACACAAAGTAGGACCCTGAGCTGCCCTGTGCGATCCGTTTTGGCTGTAGGTTGGTATAAGTTGGCGCACCGCGATGATCCTCATCATGGTACTCCTGATCTGACATGGCGCGTCGGGCATCGGCCACAATAGCGTCGAACTCGCGCTGCGAGACCGGTCCAGAGTTGCCTACGCCCCCAATTGGCACTGATATTGGCTCGTATCCAGGCACTGGCTTGAAAACTGAATAATAAATCTCAACTGGTCGCCCCTCCAGGATGTTAGAGCTGCCGCCAATCCCCTTGAACGATTTCCGCACGCCTTCTTTCCATTTCGTCAAAGTGTGGTTTATGGCAGACATGTCGATGCTCATTGACGATCGCAGGCGTCGCAGGTTGCCACGCACACTCGCGGGAGATTCTGGCATCAGGCCAGCAGCGTTATGCTCGAGCCCGCCCGAGCCTGACGCAGCCGGTGGCGGCTCCGCGACCTCCGGACATGAGTTGCCTCGACCCGACGGATGCGGATCCGCAAAGGGGTCTTGCAGTTGTATTCTGTGGTTCGCAGCTGATGCCCCAGCGGTGTTCTGGCCAAGAGGCTCGGCGGGGTCGGGGTGCCTGAGCCTGTCGCGGGCGGCAGACTTCTGTAGGAACTCGTCACGTGGATCTGGGGCGCTGAGCGGTTCTCTGGGCTCTCCACCACGGCCCCTGACGCGGTCCAGCTGCTCCAGCTGCTCCAGTGGCCCCTCGTCCCCCACGGCGTCTGCCAGATGCGCCCCCTCTTGATGGAGGCTCATGAGCGAGTCGTAGCCGGTGCGGCCCGCTGAGGGCCCGTCTGGCGGCGCGTCGGCCGGCATGTGGCCGTCCGAGGGGCTGGCCGCGACGGTCATGGCGAGCTGGTGGTATTGCGCACGTTACGGCATTGGCTGTGGTCGACGTTTATTAACCGAGGAACTGCAGACGCGGACGGACACAAACCGCGACGTCGGGGTCGTATACAATACAAATACAGTACAAAAAAGATCCCATTAGTCTACTTTTGATGCTTCTGTCTCAATGCGTTGTCAAAGCGGAGCACTCCGCCGATGAGGACCTGAACTCCCTTTGCAATAGCCTCCTGTGATGCAAACTCCTTCGGGTTGTGCGACAGCCCGTCCCGGCACGGGATGAAGACCATCGCCGTAGGAACACGGTGCGAGGTGTAGCACGAGTCGTGGCCGGCGCCCGACTGCAGCGAGTGCGTCTCAAAGCCGTTCTCCTCGGCCGACTCCTGGAGGTAGCGCTTGCAGTCGGCATCAAAGTCGAGCTGCTTGCTCTGCCACTTCTGCCTGTGCGTAAACTCCACTTTCCGCTCCTTGGCGATGCTCTCGAGCTTCCTGAACACCTCCTCCTGGAGCTTGTCGAGCTTCTCCTCCGACGCGTGGCGGAGGTCGATGGAGAACTCCACGTGGCCAGGAATCGTGTTGGTCGACTGCGGCAGCGAGTTAATGATACCCACAGTGCCCAGGCCGTTGTTGGCGTTGGCGCACTCCTCGATGGCAGCCACCATGAGTGACGTCGCCACGAGAGCGTCAGCGCGACGGTTCATGGGGGTGGTGCCCGTGTGGGCCTCGCGGCCAACGACCTTGGCGTCAAACCAGCGCATGCCCTGCACGCCCGACACGATGCCAATGTCGATGTTCTTCTCCTCGAGGATCGGGCCCTGCTCGATGTGGAGCTCAAAGTGGCTCGACAGCGGATTGTGTCTGTACGAGGCAGGGACGTCGCCCTTGAAGCCGATCCGCTCCAGCTCGGCCTCCATCCGGACACCGGGCTCGTTCACGTCCTCCAGGTTGTATGCGTCCTTGATGGGGATGTCCTCGGACCACACGCCCGACGACACCATCGCCTTGGGAAAGCGGGCGCCCTCCTCGTTCGTCCAGTCGATGGCGGCGACCGGGGCGTACGTCTGGTGGTTGTTGTCGTGGAGCGTGCGCAGCACCTCGAGGCCGGACTGGACGCCGGCGATGCCGTCGTACCGGCCGCCGCGCGGCTGGGTATCGAGATGCGAGCCGATGCCGATGGGCGGGATGTCATTGTTCTGGCCGGGACGGATGGCAAAGATGTTGCCCATCTGGTCGACCTTGATCTGGCAGCCGAGCTTCTTGGCCTCCTCGATGAACCAGTGGCGCACCTTCTTGTCGTCGTCGTTGAGGGTCAGACGGTTCATGCCGCCGTCTGGGGTCGCACCCCACTGGCACGAGTGGTGCAGCGTGTCCCAGATACGCGTGCCATCGGTCTTCAGCGTCGTGATGTCGGACTTGGTCGGGGTCATGGTGTGGCTAGAGTACGGTGAGGTGGACGAGCTGATCCAGGGTTGAGGGGCCCGAAACACCGTGCAAGAGCCCGGCTATTTATGTGGAACCCGTCTCGTGTGGGGTACCCGTCCACTCTCGCCATCGATCCGTGGGAAGGTTATCGGAATGCGATGTGCATAGGAGACCGCGGGGTGGGGGGTCATGCGGTCGAGCTGGAGGGATTTCCTCGGGGCTCCGGACGGCGACGGCCGTGCTCCTCGGCGGAGAGCTATTGATTCTCGCCCGTCGTGCCACGGCCGCCGCTTTTCCTCGCCGCCCGCGTTCATCTTTCACCCCACCGGGGAGCGTCCTCCCCCACACGGCGGCTAAAGGGCGCCGGTTCCAGGAGTGCATGACCATCGATCGGGTCATAACGGCAGGGAGCGAGGACGGGCCGTCAGGCTGGCGAGCGGCGGCCCGGCGATGCGCCGGCTATTGCAGCCGAGCACACGGCCACGCCTGGCCGGCTCGTAGACACCTCACGCCTAGATCATCACTATGGTCGTGGCCACAACCACCGTCACGGTCGCCACGGCCGCCAGCACGACCGGGAGCTCGTGCTGCTGGCGTGTCGGGGGCGTCTGGGTCGGCCGGTCTATCCCGGCGGCGGCGTTAGCCAGCGCCGCGCTGTGTCCTTCCGTGGGACGGATAGCCTTTGTGGGGTCCGCTGTGTCAGCGTGGGTGGTCGGATTACGCGGCAGACGGCGACACTAACCCGACCGCGACATCCACAGCAGTGCCGCCGCCAGCGCTACAAACGCTGCGACCCTCGTCGCGTCCGCGTGCCGTTTGTGTCCGTCCATGGTGGTGAGCGTTCTGTCGATGCGTGGCAGCATTTGTTTGGAAAAATCTATACAGATGCTATGGAGGATGCTATGTACCGTGAGACCGTAGACCGCGACGGCCTATTTCTTGCCTATCATCTCGGTCTTGATGAAGTCGTGCAAGAACTCGCGAATGCTCGCCCACTTCTTCCATGTGATGAAGACCAGACACAGGACGTGGAAGATGGCCGAGAAAAACACCACGCAAAACAGCAGAACGGCAAACACATAGACCAGCAGCGCCCCCACGACCTGCACGAGCGCGCCGTCCGGCTCGAAGCCGGCCTCCTTGGCGAGGATCATCACGATGCGGTTCACCAGCACCGGCTTACGTCCGTCCTGCACCGCCCAGGCGCCCAGGTACCGGCTCACAAGGCTCTTGCTTGGGTCGGTCAGCGTCAGCGACGCCTCGATCCAGCCGGCTCGCAGCAGGAAGTAGGCCACGGCCCGCTGGATGAGCAGCGGGATGACGGCCGCCACCAGGCACTCGAGCGCCTTCTTGGTGCGCTCCTCCCGCTGGTGCTGGAGGCGGGGGGTGTCGTGGGCCCAGCCGGCGCCGCCGTCTGGCGTCTGTCTGGCGTAGGGCTGTGCTAGCGGCTGCTGCCGGCGCCGCCGAAGAGTGTCGTCGAGAAAGCGTGCTATAGTCCGGGCGAGATCATGCGCTCGGTTCATTTTCTGGGTCCCGGGGACACGGCCCTGGCTTGGCCGGGTCGCTTGACTGTTTGCCCTGCCAACGGCCGCGAGCTGTGCCTGTCGTGGTATCCCGGCGTGGATGGTGCGCCCGCCCCAGATCAGCTTTCCCGGCGGTATCCGCTTGGCAACTGAGACAGTCAAACCTTGTTCCTCGGCGCACCCCGGCCTGTCCGTGAACGCGCCCGATAGACGACGAGAGCGACCTCCTCCTGTCCGTAGGCCGTCGGGGAATGCTATTTCTCCGACAGATCGGGCCCTGTCGGATGACAAGAGACATAACAGGAATCCGAGCGAGCCAGACTCGACCATTAGCTTTAAATCGCAGTCAATTGATCCGGCATCCTCGCCGCGT
>JANJPH010000359.1:0-10198 GCA_030407195.1 [Candida] tunisiensis
TCCCGAAAAGTTTTTGGCGGCATGCGAAAAGGGATTCCAGGAGGCCGTCGAGAAGGGTCCTTTGATCGGGCACAAGGTGCTTGGAGCGCACATGCGTGCGGCGCAGAAACCGTTTGGGCACGCTGCAAGCGCGCCGCACGCACCCCACAGATTTTTCAGCGGTCCTAATGCGGGCCCCGGAGTTTCCCCACTGGGAAATAGCCGCGAAATGCCGACGTTTGTATAAAGACCACGACACCAACCCACCCCGCTCAGCATCTCCGTAGGACCTACAATGTTCATCAGCGAGTACTTCACGTATCGCAGGACCATCAACGCCAAAAAGGCCGAGCGCGCCGAGCGCATCGCCGAGGCCGTCGAGTACCACGCGCCGCTCACCGACAAGGAGGAGCAGATCCTCGCGGCGCCCGCCCGCGAAATCGTCGCCAAGGTCAACAATGGCGAGCTCAAGCCCATCAGCGTGCTCCACGCCTACGGCAAGAAGGCCCTCAAGGCCCAGAGCGAGATCAACTGCTGCACCGAGATCATGTTCCGCTACGCCGAGAAGCAGGCCGAGAAGACAAACACCAAGGGCTCGCTCGCCGGCTTCCCCATCTCGCTCAAGGACACGGTAAACTGCGAGGGCTACGACTCGTGCATTGGCTACTCGAAAAAGTGCTTCAAGCCCGCCGCCAAGGACGCCCCCATGATCCGGTTACTCAAGGACGCCGGCGCCCTCCCCTTCGTCAAGACCAACGTCCCCTACACCCTGCTCTCGTTCGAGTCGTACAACGACGTCTGGGGCCGCACCGACAACCCCTGGGTCTCGGGCTACAGCGCTGGCGGCTCCACCGGCGGCGAGTCCGCCCTGCTCGCCTACGGCGGCTCGCGTCTCGGCATTGGCACCGACGTGGCCGGCTCTGTCCGCCTGCCCGCCCACTTTTCCGGCTGCTACACCATCAAGTGCTCGACTGGCCGCTTTATGAAGGCCGGCAACACCACGTCCATGCCGGGCCAGGAGGGCATCCCGCCCGTCTACTCGCCCATGACGCGCACGCTCGACGACCTCGAGTTCTTCCTCAAGGCCATCATCGACATGAAGCCCTGGAAGTACGACTACTCGGTGCACCCCATCGAGTGGCGCGAGCCGAACCTGCCTAAGAAGCTGCGGTTTGGCGTCATGTGGGACGACGGCGTGGTGACCCCGTCGCCAGCGTGCAGACGTGCGCTCGAGCTGACGGTCGACGCCCTGCGCAAGGAGGGCCACGAGATCGTCGAGTTCCGCCCCCCCTCGCCGCTGCGCGCCCTGCGCATCGCCTCTCAGCTCTTGGTGTCGGACGGCGCAAAGGTGGCGCTGCGCGACCAGGTGTTTGGCGAAAAGTGCGACGTCGGCGTGTGGCGCATGGTCAAGGCCATGCGGTACCCCCGCTGGGTCAAGAAGATCTGGGCGTGGTGGGTCGAGAAGGTCCAGGGCGACAAGGTCTGGGCCTATCTCCTCCGCGACTGGAACGTCAAGACCATCACGGAGCGCTGGGACCTCGTCACTGAGCGTGAGGGCTACAAGATGGAGTTCTTTGACGCGTGGCAAGACCACAAGATTGACTTCCTGCTGACCGTCCCGAACGCCACCCCGGCCTTCCCTCACAACGGTCTGTGGGACTCGATCTCGTCGTGCGGCTACACTTTCCTGTTCAACCTCCTTGACTACTCGGTCGGCACCATCCCCGTCACACACGTTGACCGGACCAAGGACGCGCTGCCGCGCGACTTCAACATCCGCAAGCTCAACGCCGTGGCTCGCGGTGCCTATGTGCACTACGACGCCAACAAGATGCACGGGCTGCCTGTCGGTATTCAGGTCGCCGCCCCGCGCCTCCAGGAGGAGGACTGCATTGCTGCGATGAAGGTCGCCGAGGCCGCGCTCGTCAAGAACGGCACCGTCTACAAGCAGCTCCCCTAGACATGATACATAATGAAGTAATTGACATTTTGGGTGCAACATGTCTTTAAAGTGGCAAAAATGACTGCCCTCGGACTACGACAGCTATTTTCCGTCGCCTGTGCAGAGAGAGCAAGCACGGGCCACTGTGGCCCGCGACCGTCGGTGGACAAGGGACATGAAGGCCGACGTATAAGGGGGCCGAGCAGTCATTCGCCGGTCGGTAACCGCCGTCATGCTCTTTGGCAACAAACGTCAGTACAAGAACATCGTTGAAAACAAACTACGCCAGCGCGACGAGCGCTTGGATGACTTGGCTGAGTACAAGGATGCTCCAACGCGTGAGGAGCAGGCAATCCTTGACTCGCGCGCCGACGACGTCGTGCAAAAGGTCCAGAAAAAGGAGCTCAGTCCCCAAGATGTCCTTCGGGCTTACGCCAAGCAGGCGCTCCGGGCCCATACTCTCACCAATTGTCTGACCGAGATCATGATCAGAGACGCCGAGACTTGGGCAAGAGATGCCAACCCCACCGGCCCATTGGCGGGCTTCCCCGTGTCTCTCAAGGATACCGTGCATGTCCAGGGCTACGATGCGAGTGTGGGCTACGCCGAGCGCTGCTTCGATCCAGCCACCGCAGACTCGGCCATCGTGCGACTCTTGAGGGACGCCGGGGCCATCCCTTACGTGAAGACAAATGTTCCCTACACTCTTATCTCGTGGGAGACCAAGAACTATGTCTTTGGTATCACAGACAACCCCCAGGTGTCGGGGTTCACCCCAGGCGGGTCGTCTGGTGGTGAGGGCGCGCTCATCGCTTTCGGAGGCTCCCGGCTCGGCATTGGCACCGATGTTGGCGGATCCGTCCGTATACCAGCCCATTTCGCCGGTTGCTACGCAATTCGCTGCTCCATCGGCCGAATCCCTGCAACAGGCAACACGTCGCCCTCGAGTGGCCAAGACGGCATGCCGTCGGTCTACTCCCCGCTGGCACGCACGCTCGAAGACCTCGAGTACTTTTTGCGTTCCATTGTGTCGATGAAGCCATGGGAGTACGACTTTTCGTGCCTCCGTCTGCCGTGGAGAGAGCCAGAGCTGCCCGACAAACTCCGATTTGGCGTCATATGGGGTGACGAGATCGTGCCACCGTCGCCGGCATGCAAGCGAGCGATGCAACTGGTGGTGGACGCGCTGAAGGCGGCTGGCCACGACGTGGTTGAGTTCCGCCCGCCGTCAACAGTGCGAGCGATGCAGATCGCTCCCCGGATGCTGTTCGAGGACGGTGGCAAGACGGCGCTGTCGAAGCAACATCCAGCTGAGAAATGCGACCCTGGGGTATGGAACATGATAAAGATGATCCGATGGCCGCGGTGGGTGAAGCGGCTCATCGCGTGGTACCTTGAGAAGGTGAAGAAGGACCCCGTGGATGCTGCGCTAATCAAGAATCTGAACCCGGCCACGGCAGAGGAACGCTGGCAGCTCAACGTGGCTCGCGATAACTTCAAGAACGACTGGTTCCAAGTGTGGCGCGCCAAGGAGCTCGACTTTGTGCTCCAGCCCCCACACCCTATGCCTGGCATGCCTCATGGGTCGTCGTCGGACGCAGGGCCGGCCGTGTCCTATTCCATGGTGTACAACCTGCTCGACTACTCGGTGGGTGTGTTGCCGGTGACGCGGGTAGACAAGGCACGCGACGCGCTGCCACGGGATTTCGGCGACCAGCATCTGACCTCCGTGGCACGAAAGGCGTATGGCTATTACGACGCCACCAAAATGCACGGCTTGCCACTCGGAGTGCAGGTCATTGCCCCGCGTCTCGAGGAGGAGCGCTGCATCGCGGCCATGAAGCTTGTTCAGAAGGCGCTGAACAGCGCTGGGGTCCACTATGAGCCCCTCAGCCCGTAGCGGGCTCGGCATGGTTGCCCGGGCCGTATTTAAGACCATATTTTTGCTCCCTCACGCCGTCCCTGGCTTGATTCTGCTTCCACGGGGGTTTACAAAGCTTTTGCTCCATGTGTGTGGCCGCTGGCGTCATGATATGGCGAAGGTCATCGTCTCCTGATTCGCGTCCGGAGGTCGCATTCATTTCGCCTCGGTCGATGACGTCCTGATCTTGTCCCTCGTAGCCCGAGGCAGTCGTAGGAACCGCCTGGGTGCTCCTCCAGGCCTCCTGCCTTGCAATTGAGTCCCCGAAGCGGCCATTGCCGGCGTCCCCCGAGCGGTCGTTAATGGTGCAGACGTAAAAAAAATGCGGGGTCCGAGGACGCCGATCCGGAACGCGGGGTAGCCGTCAGCCGAGGTCGCAAACGGCAGACGTCCGAGCCATAAAGGGGCCTCTGCACGTCCAGAAACCGCCATCGCCATGTTCGCCAAACGAGAGTACCGCAAGATCGTCGATGGCAAGCTGCGAGAGCGCGACGAGCGCATCGGGGCCCTCGTCGACTATAGGGAGCCCCTGTCTCACAAGGAGCAGCAGATCCTCGACACTCTGGCATCTGATGCCGTACAACAGGTCAAGAATGGCCAGCTCCTGCCAGCAGACCTCCTCCGGGCCTACGGCAAGCAGGCTCTGCGGGCCCACGCCCGCACCAATTGCCTGACTGAGGTCATGATCAAGGACGCCGAGAAATGGGCCGACGAGGCCAACACCAAGGGCGCCCTCGCCGGCTTCCCAGTCTCCATGAAGGACACTGCAAACGTCGCTGGCTACGACTCGTGCATCGGCTACGCCAACAAGTGCTTCAAGCCTGCGACTGCCGACTCGGCCCTTGTACGGCTCCTCCGGGACGCCGGCGCCGTGCCATACGTCAAGACCAACGTACCCTACACGCTCATGTCGTGCGAGTCCCAGAACTACGTCTTTGGTGTCACCGACAACCCGCACGTCACCGGCTTCACCCCGGGCGGCTCAACAGGTGGCGAGTCCGCCCTTCTGGCGTTTGGAGGATCTCGTCTGGGCATCGGCACCGACGTCGGCGGCTCAGTGCGTATGCCCGCCCACTTCGCGGGCATCTACACCGTCAAGTGTTCTTCGGGCCGCATCCCTCGTACTGGCAACACCACGGCGATGCCGGGTCAGGAGGGCATCCCTGCCGTCTACTCCCCCATGACTCGCTCGCTTGAGGACCTCGAGTACTTGCTCAAAGCCATCATCGACATGGAGCCATGGGAGTACGACCATTCGGTCCATCCGATCGCGTGGCGCGAGCCGAACCTGCCAAAGAAGCTGCGTGTTGGTGTCATCTCTGACGATGGCATCTGCCCACCGACGCCAGCGTGTAAGCGGGCTCTCCAGCTCGTGGTGGACGCTTTGCGCAAGCAGGGACACGATGTCGTCGAGTTTCGACCGCCAGCCACGGAGCGAGCCATTCAAGTGGCGGGTCGTCTGCTACTGGAGGATGGAGGTGTGACAGCTCTCGAAGATCGCCATCCAGGAGAGAAGGTCGAGCCCGGGGTGGAGCGTACCCTCAAGTTGATGCGCCTGCCACGCTTTCTCAAGCGTATCTACGCCTGGTGGCTGGAGACCGTCAAGGGTGACAAGGTTGGCGCCGCCCTCGTTCGGGATTTCAACCCCACGACAACCTACGAGCGTTGGCAGCTAGTTGCCCGCCGCGAAGCCTACAAAAAGGACTTCTGGGCTGCCTGGAAGGCGGCAGACCTCGACATCATCGTCACTCCGCCACATGCACTGCCTGCCATTCCCCATGGAGCGTCCTACGATGCTGGCACTTGCATTTCCTACACCCTCCTCTACAACCTCCTTGACTACGCCGCCGGTGTTTTGCCTGTAACCCGTGTGGACAAGGCCACCGACAAGCTTCCTGCTGACTTTGACAAGACCAAGCTCAATTGGATCGCAGCGGATGCCTACAAGTACTACGACGCCAATAAAATGCACGGACTTCCACTTGGGGTCCAGGTCGTGGCCCCACGGCTTCAGGAAGAACGGTGTGTCGCGGCCATGAAAGTCATACAGAACGCCCTTCGCGACTCTGGCGTCGTTTACGAGCAACCCACCTTTTAAGCATTAGTAAATATACAATTCATCTCGCCAGCTCCCGGTCGAGCCGCGTGATATCTGAACGGAGCGAGACCTCCTCCACAGTCTTAACGAGCTCCTCCGTAAGTTTGGCCATGTCAAAAGACATGCCCGCAAGACGCTGCTTCATATGGCGGTCAGGAGCACTAGCTTGGTCGAGACCCGCTGCATCGCGGTGGGTGGAATCCATCTTGCCCATGCACTCATTGAGGGCACCAAGAATCGGGGATCCCTTTTGTTTAAGCTCTGCGTTACGTGTCTGTGCCATGGATGTAGCCGTAGCGTCCACCATTCTGCTCACAACTGATACGATCTCTCCGAGATAGTTGCGTAGGTCTTTGGTCGGTCGGTTATCTCGCACGCCCGTCAACAGGCCTTGAATCGCGTCAATCACCCCCACAGTCTGCGTCTCCAAGAACCCTAAGAGCTCCTCCACCGTATTGTCCGGGTCCTCGACATCGAACTGCACCTCAGCTCTGTCGATAGTTGAGCCGTAGCGGTTCTTGCGCCGCTGCACTGGAGGTGAGTCCGGCACCTTCTGGGCATCTGCGGCGACTGGCTCACCTGCTACCTCTCGGTCGGGTCGAATCTTGGCCAACTTCACCAGATCAATCACTGCGGCGCTGAGATCAGAGCATGCAGCATCGAGGACGTAGATGGGGCTCAGTCCGTGGCTCATGACGTGGTTCTTGGTGCTGGTGATGAGGTGGTTGGCGGTTGTGGAGACAAGTGACGTCAGCTCAGCGATAGAAGTTTGTAAGCTTTCGTCTTCTGCGGTCATGGCCTGTCTCCTTGCGACGCCATCTCCCAGTGGCGATTTCAAAGGGCCATGTCCGCCATTAGTTCGATCCTCGTCATCGTCGTTGTTCACGTCTTGAGTGATTTCCCGCGTAGCGATCACAACGGTGTGTAGAAAGTGCAAAAGATCCTGGGAGCTGGTCTCTCTCGTCTTGACGATGAACTCGTCCATTGCAGCCTGAAATTTGGCAACTGAAACGTCTCGGATCTTGCCACGGGGGTCCACAAACTGTGATTCGCGTCCCAGCGAGGGCTGCTTCAACGGCGTCCCATGCGACGACGAGGCCCTCAGATTCCGGACCTGCGCCTTCGTCTTGGAGTATCTCGACTTCCATTCCTGAACCTCCACCTTCAGTGCCTGCACTTGCTGCGTGAGAGCTGTCGTGCTCTCGCTCTCTGCCAGCTCCCGCATTTCGTTCAGGAATTCGCTCGCCTCCTGCTTCACCTGCTCTGTGACCGTCTGCTGGTGCGCAAGTTCCTCTTGCAGTCGATGATGGTCCTCCTTCAACGCATCATAGGCAGCGCGCAATGACGCATATGTTGAGATGTCCACTGGCTCGAGGCCGTTTTGTCCACTTCGTTCCCGGACCATGGTTGCGCCTGCGACGCCCGCGGCAGCCCCGACAGCAGCTCCAGCGATGCCAGCCTCAGTTGAATGAGCCGCTTTAGCTTCTGCGAGTTGCTTTTGCAGCGCTGCTATTTGGGTCTCCTGCGCCATAGCCTTCTCCTGGAGCTCAGCTATTTGGCCGGCCGACGATTCGAGCTCACGATGCTTTGCCTGAACATCCGTGTGTGCGTCCATCAACTCAGTGTGAGTATTTTGGAGCGTGTCGTGCGAGTCCTGGAGAGCAGAGTGCGTCAGCCGAAGTTCTGCCAATTCCTTGTCCTTCTCCTCTAGATCCGAGGTGAACTTGGCAATCAGGGGGCCATTCTGTCCAGCAGCTTCTCGGTGGCCCTCGAGCTCTTTGGCCAGGTGTGCGTTGCGCGTTTGTAGCTCCGAGTGGCTGTCTTCAAGAGCGTCATACTTTGCTTGAACAGCATTGTAGTTTTCGGTGAGAGCAGCATGCTGTTGTTCCAGCGTTGAGAGTTTGGCCTGGAGATCACGAGCCTCCATCTCGAGCTCCTCGTAGCGAGCCTTGAGTTCGGCATGGGCAGGCTGTAATGCATCGACGTCGGCGTACCGAGTCAGAAGCTCGTTGTACTTCTCGTTGAGTGCAGCATGGTCGGCCTCGAGTGTAGCGTGTCGCTCCGACACAGAACTCAGCTCCTCATGCTTGCGCGACAACACCTCATGAGCAGCCTGCAGCTCAGCGAGTTCTTGAGCATGCTTCTCAGCCGCGGCGGCCTTCTCTTGCTCCAGCGCCATAGCGCGTGCCGTGGCCTCGCCGTGCTGAGACTCGAGATCGGCATAGCTCTGTGTCATCGTCACATGTTTCTCGTTGAGGGCGGCGAATGCCTCGTCTCGTTCTGCCAGCACAGCATCGTGCCGTTCTGCTAGCTCCCGCTCTATGTCCGAGTGCTTGGTGCTGAGCTCCGCGTGCCGTGCGCCGAGCTCGGCGTGGGTAGCGTCCAGGGCGGTGTGCTTCTCAGTCAGCTCGGCGTGGTGCTGCCGCAGCTCCTCGAGCTCGGCAACGGCTTGTTTCAGAGCAGCGTTCTCGCGCTCCAAGGTCTCGCTGCGGGTCTCGGCCTCTGCCAGCTGAGCCTTTTGCTGGGCGATGGTGGTGTCCATGTTGGAGCCCTCAGACACAAGGAGCTCAATGTGCTTCTCCTTCTCTCGCACCAGCGCTTCTAGGGACTCGATCCGCTGCTGGAGCTTACGAGCAGCCGGGCCTCCCGCCCGACTCGGGCCGGACGCCGTGCTCTCCTCGTCCTCAGAGATCGTCTCAAGGGCGCTCGTGGTGGGGTTGACGACAGACGGGAACGTGAAGTTCTTGCCCGTGGCAGCGGCCTGGTCGCGAAGATGGGCCTCCTCGGCCCACGCTTCCTCTTCGGGCTGCTCCTCGATGGAGGGGACGCTGCTGCCACTGGACGGCCGCCCGAGCGCGTGGCGGGCAGCCGGGTTCTCGACGGCCTCCTCAAACGTTTCGTCGTCCTCGGAGTCCTCCTGGAGGGTAGACTTGGTGGGCACGATGGTGCTAGTTTGGAGGGGTGCGTTGCGGACCCCCGTGTCGTCGTGGGCCGAGGACGGCTGGGTGCTCAGCGTGTGCTGGTCCGAGTACTGGGAGACGGTGGAGTCAGTGCCGACGCTGGCGTGCTGTCCGCCGAGGTCCTTGAAGTACGAGTACCGCCGCTCTATCTCGAACAGGATGTCGGTGGCGAGGTCGCGGAACCGCGGGGGCGGCAGGGTGCTGAGCTTTTGCCGGGCCTGGTTCCGCTTGGGGTGGAACGAGTCCTTTGGCAGCAGGTGGGTGGGCTGGCCGGGGGACTCGCGCCGTTGCAGCTCGTCGTACACGTCGGTTGAGAGCTCCGAGAACTGGAGCTTGCTGAGGCGGACGAGCTTCTCGCGGGCCTTGTTGACTCTGGCGGAGGGGGCGGCGTTCGAGACGGGGGCCGCGCCCTGGAGGAAGTGCCGCAGCGACGCGTGGTGCAGCGCGAGCGTGCCCTCGTCCATGCTCATTCGGGAGCTCGTGCTCGGGGTGGAGGAGTGGCCCGTGGCGGTGGAGGCATTGCTGGGGCGCGGGTGGTGGCCAAAGCCGGCGCTGGCGCCGCCGTAGGGGACGCTGGCCATGGTCGGCGTGCTGTCGGCGGAGGTGGCAGGCCGGCCGTCGCGGGGGGCCGTTATGGTGTCGTTGCTCGACCGCCGCTGGTGCGAGAACATTTGTGGCGGCGGTGGGGTGCCTTGGCTCCCAGTGGTGGGCTGACCCAGGCTCGGCCCACTGGTATCTGGACGGCGAGGCCCGGGGGGGTGTTAGATAGGGGTGGCCGCGAGGGCGTCGTGAGCGGGTGGCACGCGCGGTCTGGGGGGCCAGGGAGGGGACAGAGGCGACGGCACGTGTAGCGGGGACAGGGAGGACGGCACCGCCTACGCCTGAGGCAGCCAGAGGCCGTTTCTTGTGGAGTCTGGGGGTTCCTGGCGCTGATCGTCACGTTAACGACAACCCAACGTCGGTTTTTCTGCGGCGGTTGCATGCGGTGAGTCGAGGCGAGCCAGCCACGTTTAATGTCGTGTCTGGCGAGGGCGTGGCTGGCCGGGGCGGCCGCCGTGTGTCTCGGGCTGGCCGGGGCCGTCCGGGCCCTTTTTTTTACGTCTCGACAGCACGCCACGGCCGTGTTCTGCCACCGGGCCCGCTACGGACGGCTACGGCCCAGGTACGCCCCAGGCACGCCCCAGACACGCCCCGGGAACGCCCTCACCATGGCCGCATACAGTACCACTGCGCCTCTGTCACAAACGATCTGGACCTTGGGAATGTTCGGGATTGGAGCGCTGATCATGAGAGGCGCC
>JANJPH010000035.1:0-56464 GCA_030407195.1 [Candida] tunisiensis
CCAGTGAGGGGATCGCGCACAGATGGGGAGCCTTCATAGATGGGAGTGTGCGTCCCGGCGCACACGTCGAATTCTGTGTAATGGTCGTAATCAAGATCCACCTCATCAAGCGGGTTTTGCTCTGACTTCGCCACGATTTTGCGAGCCATTTCAGCGGCCGGTCCGCTTGTCTGGATAGACAGGAACTGGGTAGCAAATCGCGACGCAGACGCGAAATTTTTGTGCTTCACGCACTCTTTCATCGCAACCTGAAGCGGCAGCCCCGCGTGAGCCGGCTGCAGCTTTGGCTTCGTGAAGTAAGCAGCTAGTTCAAGATTCCGCTTGACATCTGAAGCCGGCAATTGACGCCGGGCAAGCTCAATGCTGAACGCCAGGATGTAATTGCGGCAGATCTCGATCAGCTTCTCGCATTCTTGCGCTTCCTCTTGAGAGGGCACTGCAAGAACAACAATCGTGTACAAGATGTCACGGAACTTCTCGATGGCTTGTTCAAGCTTGTTGGCCCGAACCAAGCGATACGCCTCCTGCAGGGCACCGCTCAATTGCTCGTAGCCCGGTACTGCGGGAAGGACCTTGCGACCGTCACTCTCGTCGGGATCGCGGCGAACGTATACTGTGAGCGGCTCAAGACCCTCTGTTGCGGGCAGACTGAGTCGAGCCGCACGATATACTTCCATGAACCGCTGTTTCAGTGGCGCAAACTGGCTGGCACCGATCTGACGGCTCAACAACTGCATCGCAGTCTCGAATGAGCCTGCAGCCACGTGATCCGCCGCCACCGGCGAGTTTCGCAACCAGAGATCTGGTTCAGGTACACCTGTCGCCAAGCCAGCGCCTTCATCAGGCTCGCCACTAGCTCCAGTGTCAGCGACTGCGACGTCATCAATGCCCAGGTCATCGGCATCGCCCATGTCCCAGCCACCAGCATCGTCGCCGAAATCGTCAGCATCTTGGAACTCGCTGGCGTCGGGCAGACCAGCATCCTCACGAGGTTCTGGGTTGACGCGCTCAGTGTCTTGAATGCCGAGACGGTCAAATTTCTCTATTGCCTCCTCAAGCGTCGATAGTTGTGTCTCGCGCAGCGGCCAGTTGTGGTTGTACGATGGCGCTACAGCAGACGGTGGAGTGAGCATGGAACGGGCAACAGGAACATTAATCTGGTCTGCAGTCACGCCAGCCTCTTCCAACAAAGCCTCAGCTTCCTCATCACGTCCAGCAGCCTTTGCAACGGCGTACGCAAGAGGGCCAAGCTCTGCTTCGCGAAGGAGCTCCAAACGCTTGTCAACCGAACCGAGGTAAAGTGAGGTCTGGAAGCGTGCGCCGGAGTCGCCGCGATGCTCGGCAATCTTCTCCATCTTACGCAACTTTTCCTCGTTGCCTGTGACGAGATACAGGAATCCCAGTTTGTCGAAATTAGTTTGCTTTTGCAAAACCTGCTCCAAGTATTGATGATTGCCCTGCGCCAGAGCCTCTTCACCGAGCCTGGTCCAGGCTGCCGGGGTGTCGAGTTCTCTTGCCTGCTGAAGCGCCACTTCCAGGTTTCCACATTCGAGTGCAAGATCAAACCGTGTCTGCGTATCGGACACGAATTGCAGAGCAATCTCTGGGTAGCCCTTCTTGTGAAGGTACGAGATGATGGACGTGCCAACCAGCTCTGAAGTCTTCATGATGCGGACGACTTCTGAGAAGTTACGGCCAACAAGAGCTTTCTTGAACCGGTACTCCGTCGGGTCAATGGTCACGATTTCAACCTGGCCGCTTCGGTTAAGCGTGAACACCTTGTTCCCCCGGACTTTGACAAGATACAGCGTGTTCTCCAGCGTTTTGATGATACCATTATCGCCGTTGAGCAGCGTGTATTTGAGATGATTGAGGGTCGAATACAGCAACACCCCAGAGTCATCCCATGCAGCACTCTTGATACGGATGGTCTCGTGCAGTGTGGCCTCCGACTCCAGAGTGCGAGCGTTCACCACAGTAATGTTGTGCTTGGCAACGAGCGCAATATGCGCTGAGTCTGTGCTCCACGACGCGTACTTGACATTGGACACTGCCAGTTCGGCCACCACCTTCTTTTGCTGAACGTCGAACAAGGCCACAGCCGCTTTGCCCAGCACTAGCAACAATCCGCTGCCACCATACACAATGTCAGTAGTGTTGGCCACCGGACTCTTTGTGGTTTTTGTGGTGGCATTGCTGAGATCTTTCACTTCAATCTGCTGATTGGCGCGATTCAGCACCGCGAACCGGTTACGAGCAATGAATACAGCAGCGTCGCCATTGCCTCGATATGTGTCGGTGGGCTCGATAGGCCCGGCCACCGCATCACGTGGCAAAGGAATCAGCTCGTAGATGTTTTGGGTCGCTTGGGACTCATGCTTGTTGGTTACGAGGATGGCGCGCTCTGCTGGGTTATATGATATCGTCCGGAAAGGGGTGGCGGGGTTGCCAATCCTCTTGAGACTCAGAAGACCCTTGTTCGTGGTCGTATGATTGCTGAAGCTGTGGCTCGACGAGCTACCGTACTGTCGACTGTCGCCGCCAATATCGAACGACTTGACCTCTTTGTTCTTGTCAATGTAAAACAGGGTGTTTTGTTGCAGAGTTGCCGCAGGACGCTCGCGTTCGAGCTTGAATACCATGACACCAGAGTCGTGAGCAGCGGCGAACAGGTTGATATTCGGGTGAGCCACGATGTACCAGAACTTGTCCGACTCGCGCTTGAACTGCTGAACGCAATTGCGCTTATTCACATCCCAAGTCCGCAGGGTCTTGTCTTCAGACACTGAAATGATGAGATCTTGGTATGGGTGGAAGAGACAGCAGATGACATTGTTGAGATGGCCGCGACACGTATCGAGCTCCCAAGCTTTGGTCTCGGTCATTTGCCAGACTTTGAGTACCCTGTCGTCGCCGCCGGACACGATCAGGTTCTTTGTCGGGTGGAACGCGGCCCAATTGACGCCCCGGTCGTGGCCTTCGAGCACATACTTGACAATTGCATCGGTGGGACGGAACATGTCAGCCTGGCCGGGCCCGCCCATGCCGGGGCCGCCGGGAGGACCGAAGCCGCCGGGTCCGGAGCCGGGGCCGAACCCGCCAGGACCCATGCCACGGACGCCTCCAAACTCGTCAAACCCGCCGCCCGGGCCACCGAGCGCTGCGAATTGCTGCGACGGAGCAGAGTGCTTCTTGCGCAGGCCCGAGATGTCCCACACACGCACAGTCTGGTCAAGCGACGCCGACACGATCAGGTCCTCCTTTGGGTGGAACATAGCGCTCATCACGTAGTGGTTGTGGCCGGTGAGGCAGGCAATCTCCTGGCGGTTCTGCCAGTTCCAGATGCGGATGGTCTGGTCGTCAGACGCCGACACGATCCACGGCAGCTCGTCGTGGAAGAAGACGGTGCGGACATAGTCGAGGTGGCCAGTGAGCGTGAAGAGACACTTGCGCGTCTGCAGACTCCAGACTTTGACGGTGTAGTCGTCGCCGCACGAGACAAAGAGCGGCTGGCTCTTGTGGAAGTCAATGCCGCGCACGGGGCCGTCGTGCTCCTCAAAACGGTCAATCAGCGTTCCCATCCGGTAGTCCCACAGCTGGATGGTGCTGCTGTGCAGCGAGACGAGGATCCATGGCCTATGTTAGCTCTGGAGCGGCCGTTGGACGCGTTTTGCAAACTCACCGTTTGGAGTGGAACGCCACGCCCTTTGCCCTCGACGACTTGGATTCAAACTGCGTTAGCCGCTGACGGGGGGCCGGCCGGCCGCGGTGCACGTACTTTTGTCAACATTGCGTCGCGGTGCGATGCGCTGGGGCCCGTGGTGTGTCTCTTTGCCGAGTGCCCCTTTGCCCAAAGCCGTCGCCGGGAAGTGAAATTTGGGACGCTTCGGGACGTTACGTGGCGTCCTGAGCACCCAACGGGGCCCTAACCCTGGGCCGTTTTGGATCCGCCCTAACCCTGGGGCCGATTCGGCGAGGTCCTAACCCTAGGAGGCCCGATCGGTGGCCAGCCCCCTAACCCTGGCAGGCGGGGTAACCCAGGAGCCGCACGTCTTCGCGTTTTAGTGCGTCACGTGACTATTCTCTGTCGCCCGGGCAACGCACGTGACGCCGTGTTTACATCCGGGTAAAGCCCGGGCCGCATCACGTGGTCACGTGCCCCCGACGCGACCGACGACGCCGACACCACAACACCGTCATGAGCGTGGTGCCCGGAGCCACGCCGGCGCACAGCTCCGTGCGCTACGAATGGGTGTCCCGCGCCGACACCAGCGACAGCGACGGCTCACGCAGCGAATTTGACCTCCCAGACAGCGAGACAGGTGAGTCGTAGCCACGGACAGCGCCCTGATGAGGACCGACACCACCCCTAGCGCCGCAGACTATGTCTACTTCCACAGCAGGCTGACACAGAGTTCAAACCGACCCATTTTCCGCCACAGGTGGCTGCTCTACCAGTTCTGACCCGCGTGGTGGCAAACCTCAAGCAGCCGGGCTCGCCGCTCTTCTCGTCAACACCCTTCGTTGCGGAAGGCCGGCGCACCGTGTCGGGCTCGACTGACCGGACGCTTGCTACTGAAGGCGGCTCGCAAAAGGCCAAAGCTGCTGAATCCCACGACGATTCTCCAACCTCAACAGAGGCTCAGGACCCATCACAAACTCGTCCCAGTGAAACGTTGCCAAGCCCAGCAGTCTCACCAAGCACAGAGAAACCACCATCAGACTCGCCGGCGTCCGCAATGGGCCCAGCACCCGAGCAGAGCTCGGGCGTCACACATACGCCAAGCGCACCTCTCGACGAAGCACGCAGTCGCCAGGCAAGTGTTGAGACGAATCTAACTCGGGAGCGCCAGGGCAGTGGTACCGCAGAGCCCTCCACCACCTCGCGCCAGCGGAAGCGCCTCTCCGGCCTCAAGTACTATAGCGACAGCAACGAGATACCAGCCCTCAGGACACACCAGCATGGGCGCGTTGCGTCCGAACCAGCGGCATTGCGCGAGGCCATGTCGGATCAGAGCGGCCACAGTGCAGTGACGCCACAGTTTGCAAAGGCTCTTGAGCAGAAGTTGTCCAAGATGATGAATGAGATGTCATCGAGCCACCGTCGCGAGCTTGAAGCGCTGCGACGGCAGCAAGGAGAAGCACAGCACGAGCTGTTAGCTCAAATCGAGTCTCAGCGAGCCGAGCTAGAACAGGAAAGGCACCTCAGGCAGCTAGCCCAGCTGGCTGCTGAGACCCAGAACCCTCAGCTTCGGCGATCTCCACCGGTCAGTCGTCGTGAGGCAACCCCCCAGCCAGCGGCATGGCAAGTCCCAGCCCGTGAACCAAGAACCGTGACGCTGGAGAGTGTCGCATCAACGCCCACTGTGGGAAATTTTCAAACGGACACTGACCATTGCAAAGTCCTGGAAGTGCCATCATTGCCGTCCAGGCCGCACGATGTCACAGATCCCCATAGCCTAGATGCTTTCCTACAGCAGTCTGCAGATGGCCGTCGCCTCTTGAAAGAGTTTCTGGCCCGACCACAGTCGGCACAAGCGCCACAGCGGGTTGCGAGCGGCACTCTCTTTAGTGGCGCACCCTGCGGTGAGAACAATGAACGTGTCGAAGAGCAGCAGAGACTACAGCCAGCTGTCGACCGCCCGCACCCGCCTCGTCCTTGGTCGGCTGACGCGCGTCTTGAGGTGAGCCAAAAGACTCAGCTGGAGGCTGCCAAGGTTGAGGAACAAAACGCGCGGTTGGAGGCCAAGGTAGCCAAACTGCAACTCAACTTGAGCCAGCTCCTGGGTTTGGGCCGCCCATTGGGCCCAGAAGCGTTCTCGAAAGGCCTCTACAAAAGCTTGAACCTTCACAAAGTTGATGAGATGACGCTTGTGGAGGCGCATAACCTTCTCAAGCGCATAATGGTTTGCCTTTCGCTGGAATATGACCATCTCGAGCAAGGTGTCGACAACGCGGCGCAACGCCTTCGTGAACACGGCCATCTCACCAAGTTCGCACGCCACATACATGAGTCCCTCTACCTCATGCCATTACAGGCTGCGCTATCAGAAGCGGCAACCTGTGAATGCTTGGGCGATATGGCTGGAGCGGTGGACGACGCATTACGTGCTTCTCATCGACGCTGAAAGCCATATGATTGTGATTACGTCTAATTGGCACACACGCCGTGCCACTGCGTGTTAAGCGGCTTATTCGATTTCTCGGAACGCTTCACTGACTATGTCGGCCCGCTATGGACGACACAAGAGAA
Source organism: [Candida] tunisiensis (assembly GCA_030407195.1). Taxonomy (NCBI): domain Eukaryota; kingdom Fungi; phylum Ascomycota; class Dipodascomycetes; order Dipodascales; species [Candida] tunisiensis. The sequence goes on from JANJPH010000035.1 coordinate 6,254, forward strand.
TCTTAATGTACACATACTTCATGTCGAATATTGTTGTTGCTTTCCAATACCTGTCTTGGACATCTTGATAGTAGCGGCAATTGGCTGTGAGATGCCTTGATTGCCAGCAACTCCGAGACCCTCGCCGGTGCGCCATCCCATTTGCTCGAGAAGTCGCCTTCCGATGCTTTCCACCCCAATCTCTGGAGCTCCTGCTCCGACTACATCGCCTTCCTTGAAGTACATCTTTGGGCCGCGCTCCCGTCGACGGAGACCTGTATCTTCTCCACGCGGCCGTCGGTTGGCCATATTAGGAAAGAAGGGCCTTCCTCGCATGGAGTTCTCAATCCTCCGTAGATCGATGGTCTGTCTCGAACAGCTAGACTTCTTGATGGCAATCAATTGCCTCTGATTTCCTTGGCCCACGCTCTTCGACTTGAGGCCGAAAGCGGCGACCAGCCGATGAACACATTTTCGTGCGTTTTGATCCATAGGAGGGAACGTACATGTAGTTCGCCCATCGTCATCTAGGAAACGCTCCAACTCTGCACGGACATCGCGATTCCACATGCCATCCTCATACAAGTCTGCAGGCTCTATGACGCCATCGCGGCGAGCTTTTCGGCTGAGTTCACCAGCGTCGCGCTGCAGTTCCCGCAAGCGCTTCGCTTCGCGCCGACCGACTTTTGAAGCGCGATACTGTGCCTGAAGACGCGCCTGAAGCTCATCGTCTGAAACATCAAAGATTGGCACGCGGTTTTTGCCCTTTCCAACGAACTTTTGGCTCTCCTCACTGCCATGCTCAGTCTGAAGGCTCGCGAGCAACGCATCACTAGGCTTACCTTTGCCTTTACCCTTTTTGTTGCCCTTGTAACGCGTACTACCACCCTCTGCAGCGACAAGCTCGGCCAGGATGCGGTCCAGCTCGCCATTCTCGTCAAACTCTGAATCGGAGACATCATCGTAGTCGTCATGTAGCAGATTCGACTCCGAATCTGAAAAGTCTGACGGCGAAACGTCACCGCCTAACGCGACGATCTTAGCCTCGATTTCGGCATCTGTGTAGTTGGTCTCCCTCATGGATTTGCGGAGCGCCGAAAAAGTCAAAAATGTGCTGACAAAGTCGGCGGGCTGTTCGACCCATTCCACCTCAAACTCGCGCTCTCCGTCAGCAGAGTATCGTGTCCGAAGAATCCGCTTGATGGCACTGATACCGATTTCATCTAATAGTGAGCTTGACGGTACGTGACATTCGTCATCGTCCATATCAATACCTGCAAATCTGCGTAGCGCAGCATGATCGATCGAATCTGTCGTATCTGATTCTTCAGTGTCCTCGATGTCGCTGTGGTGACGCACGTAGTACATGTAATCGTCTAGTATGGCATCGCGCGACGGATCAAACACTGGTCTCGTTCGCTGATGTCTAACGGGGGGTTTGGCCGCTGCTTCATTCTCAATGCTGGCTTTGCCGGCACCTTCGCTCTCAGTAACAACGCGCACCTTGCCGCTCATTGTGATCTTCGGAACCGGTGAGCCATTCGTTCGACTGCGTGCAAGCGACGAGCCATCCCATTGCTTAGTATTGTCGGCGAGCTCCGGACTGCCAGTCTCATCCACCACGAACATCTGTGTGGAGCACTCGACCACATCCTCTGCAACGTCAGAGTCGACCACATCCTCCGCAACGCCAGAGTCGTCGCCATGTAACGAAGCATCCTCTTCTGATCCAGCCATAGAGAGATCTCCGATGTTCGGAAGGCTGCTGCCAGTCTCTTGCAAAAGCGGATGGCCAGCATCTGGTTGAGGGTCCGCCGAGTCGGGCGGCTCTGCACTAGTGTCCTGCTCCGAGTCAGACTGGAGCTCCGCAAGCAGCCTCTGCGCTAGGGACTCCTCGACCGTTTTTTCCGGCCGGCGGCCCTCTTCTGGCGGCCCTGGACGGCTGTCAGTAGCACCTAGTTCGTGCTGAGGACTGCCTTCTTCCGCAGTAGCAGCCAGTATCTCATTTAGCGAGCTGTCGAGCTGCGCTGGTACCGCCGGTTTCGTCTCTGCGATGACCACGTCGGCGCCAGCGCTGTCCGTTGTTGATTTAATCTGTTCTCTGAGCTTTGCACTGGGGTCGTAAACCTCTGTAGACTTTACAAACTGCACAATGCCGAGGAGGCGAAGCTTGGTTGCGCCGTAGTCGTCTCTGCTGAAGTTCTTAGATGTGTGTATTGCTTCCTGCCACCACTGCGAGCGGTGCTGCTGGCGGCTCGGTGGCCTGCTAGATTGTACGCTTGCTGGGAGACTGCTCTGTCTGCTGCTGTTCCCGCTCTGCGTGCCGCTGGCAGCGCTGCTATGTTTGCCGCCACGGCCGCCACGGCCGCCACGGCCAGCACGTGCGCCGCCTCCGCGTCTTCCGCCACGTCGCTGCCACTTTGGCGTGTACTCGTACCGGGGGTCCGACACGTGCTCGCCGGCGAGCTGCTCGCCGTATGGGCCGAATGCCACGTCTGTGGACACGTAGCGAGTGCCGCCACCGGCGCCATTGGGTCCGGTGTCCCATCCGCTGATCTCGCCATAGCCGGCGCCGTCGCGGTTGTAGTTGTAGCTGAACTGTTTGCTGGGTCGAGCCCCGCCACGGGCACCCCCTCGGGCGCCTCTGCCACGGCTACCGCCTCGTTTTCCCATCTGGTTGTCGCAACTGATGGTCGTCGCCACTCGCACCTTCACTATGCACTATGACATGCAAGTGGTCATTTTCCGCAACCTCGGGGCGTCCCAATCGGGTAGTGGGTGCCCCTGCATATTCAGCGCCACGCGGCGCCACCGCCACCGCGACGCTCCGGCCAGCACCTCGAGCCGGCGCCTGGACGTCCGCTGCGGCGCCAGGGCCAGTGCACGAGCGCCGCCGGGGGCCGGGGCGCCAGCGTGCGCGCGAGTGGCCAGTCCGGAGGCTCTGAGCCGCCGTCAGCCCCCGTCTCGCCCAGAGGCGTCGCCGGACCGTCTCGCCCAGGGCCCTCCGGGGAAACAGGAGCGTGTCCCCGGACGGTCGAGGCCGCCGGAGGGCGCGGGCGGTCCGGACCTACAACCCCGCCGGCACGTTATCCAGCATCCCATGCGGCGATGTTGCATTGCAGCCGATGCCGCCGCTAGGGCAGACTACAGCCGAGACTACAACGGCACGCTGGCAGGCGGGGGCGGCTAGGCGCCCGGTCGGGGGGTCGACCAACGGCGAAAAGATGCGCGTCCTGGGCCCAGTGGACCTCGAGGCGCGCGCTCTGGCCAGCCGCGATCGATGTGTCGGAATTAAGCGAGTCTCATCCCGAGCATGACTAATTAAGGGAGCCGGCTGGGGTGGGCAAGGGAGACGGAGAAGAAGAAAAAGGAGCGGGAAAAAAAGCTAGCTGCGAGCGCTAGCAGCTGGTGTGCTGGAAAGACGCGTTTCGGGGCTGTTTCAGCGCAGGTGCCAAAAGCGAAAATGCTACGTCCGCGCCTCGTGTGCCCCGCACAGGCTGTATCGGGAAACGTGTCGCCTGGAAAAATGCACGACAGAATCTCAGGGCGGCGGATGGTTAAATAGTGCGAGGTCGCGCCGGCAGCGTGTGACCACCTGTTGCTTTGTGGGCGACTTTTTGACGAGGCACCGGCCAACCCCGACACCAGCCGACGGCACGCCGGTTCGCGAGGAGACGAAAAACCGCACGACAGACAGTGGCACCGCTGATCCGGCCACACCGTGCCTGCTAGACCCCCCGTTGCGAGCACCTCACCGCTCGGGCCCTCCTCTCTCACCACCAGAGCCGGAAAAACTCGCCCCATCGGCTAAACCCGGAAAAACCCTTGCCGCCGCCGTTGTCCCAGCGACCGAGGAGCGGGTTTGCATTGGAATCAGCGGCTCGCCAACTCCGCTCTGGACCAGTCCGAGGCCGCGACGCTCGGGAATTTCCGAGGCAGCCGGACGTATATATAATGGCTGCAGGCCGAATCAGGGTCGCTGACAAAAGTGACACCCACACAGCAGCACAACACGACACCGCGTTGACTCGGCTCAAGGTTCTGCACAGCCAATTGCACCGGCAGCTTGCCAGAAACACTGCAATTGCACCCCGTCACACTACGTCGGTAGAGGCAGTCCGTGTACCCTACACCATCCCCCACACCACCCGCGACCACTCTACAAACATGTCGGCCGCCCAAAACTCGACCATCACCATGGTCCCCGGACCCATCGAGTTCGACTCGAAGGTGCTCCAGGCCATGTCGCACAAGTCCCAGTCGCACGTCGCCATGGACTTTGTCAAGGTCTTCCAGGAGTGTCTGGTGCTCCTCAGACAGCTCTTCCAGAGCACCGACAAAAACGCACAGCCATTCATCCTCTCGGGCTCTGGCTCCCTCGGCTGGGACATTGCGGCCGCAAACCTGGTCGAGCCCGGCGAGAACGTCCTCGTCGTCCACACCGGCTACTTCTCCGACTCGTTCGCCGACTGCCTCAGCACATACGGCGCCAAGGTCGACCAGGTCAAGAGCGACACCATCGGCAAGGCCCCGTCGCTGGACGAGATCAAGGCCGCCCTCTCCAAGAAGGACTACAAGCTCATCACCATCACCCACTGCGACACCTCCACCGGTGTCCTCGCCGACATCAAGGCCATTTCTGAGATGGTTCACAAGGCGTCGCCAAACACCCTAGTCGTCGTCGACGGCGTGTGCTCAGTCGGCTGCGAGAACATCGAGTTCGACAAGTGGGGTCTCGACATGGTCCTGACGGCCCCCCAGAAGGCCATTGGTGCGCCTGCCGGCCAGAGCGTGCTCTTCCTGTCCGGCCGCGCGATGCAGGCGGTGGAGAACCGCAAGTCGCCCATCCCGGCCTATTACGCCAACCTCAAGCGCTGGCTGCCCATCATGAAGGCCTACGAATCCGGTAAGCCGGCCTATTTCGCGACTCCTGCTGTCGAGAACACCCACGCCCTACGCGAGGCACTCCAGCAGATCCTCGACCCCAAGAAGTCGGGCGGCCGCTCGCTCGCCGACCGGTTTGATGTCCATACCAAGGCCTCTAACAAGATGAAGGACGCCATTGCCGACCTCGGTCTGAAAACCGTTGCTGTCGACCGCAACAATGCCGCGCACGGTATGACTGCAGTGTACCTGCCTGAGGGAGTGCAGAACGCTGACCTCCTCCCTCTCATGATCAAGAAGGGCGTCATTCTGGCCGGCGGCCTCCATAAGGAGATCGCTACAAAGTACTTCCGCATTGGCCATATGGGTGTCTCGGTCACGGACTCTAGCCGCGACGATGTTGACCGTGTCATCAAGGCTCTGACTGATTCGCTCGCCGAGTTGGGCTACAAGAAATAAAGCGAATTGCACGTTTAATTATTATGTCGTTCATCATGGTCTGCCATTAGCTACTGAGACTGTCGTAGAAGCTCTAACTCTTCCTTGAGCGCCTTTCTTCGATTTTGCGTTGGAGGCGCTCGAATTCGTCGTCCGGGATATCGTGGGACGGCTCACGTTTCGAAGCTTTGGACTTTTTCGTATATTTTTGTTCCAGCGCCTCAACCAGGCCACCAAGACGCTTGTTGCGGTTTATGATACGGGCTAAGGCCTGCTCTGAACCGTCCGTGGCGGTCATTCCGAGCTTTTTCTGGAGCTTGGCCGCTTCTTTGGCCTCTTTTGCCGCTGCCTCGCGACGTTTCGCCTGGGCGGACGCCGAGTCGCGACTATAGCGGCGATACCGCTTCAACGTGCCATCAGTTATGGCGGCATCTATGACTTTCCGAACGCGAGGCTCATCGTCTGGGTACACTGAGTGTGGGAGGCACTCGAAGATGTGGTCGATGCTGCCTTTTCCCTCAGTGTAGAGTCGTTTGATGTCAGCGGCCTCTTCCTCGGATCCCTGATACGCCTCGCGATCCTTCTGGACCATCTCCTGGGTGATACCTGCTGCGAAGAGGTCGGCAAACACGGAGCGGAAGTCGGCGTCTTCGACTGTGGACTCATCGAGGCTGCCGGTGCGGTCGTAGCGCTCCTTGCGCTTCGCGTCGCTCAGCACGGCATAGGCGAAGGTAATCTGCTGGAACCGGGCAGTGGCTGCCGTCTTGTGTGCCTCAGGAGCCTTGTCGGGGTGGTGGCGTAGCGCGCAGCGTCGGTAGGCCGTTTTGATTTCGGTCTGCTCGACGACTGAGCCGCTGCGACCTTCCAGAGAGATCTCGAGCGTCGCGTAGGGACACGCGTGGGTGTCGACGTCTGCCAGGTCTGCTGTTGTCATCGCGTGTCCGGGGGGGTGCTGTTGTCGTGAAACGCGTCTCTGCCTGGGAACGCTGTGGGCTGCGCGAGGCAAACGACAACGCAACGATGGTGTACTACTTCAAGAGCACAGGGTCAGCCGGGACGGTTGATCCGCCAGTACTGCTGTTCATGGGCAAGCATAAGGAGGAAAGTGAGTGCGTGCGAAGCGGTGTGGTGCCGGCGCTGACCCAGACGAGGACCTGATCAAGCATGGGCTGGAGGAGGATGTGTGGTTTCACGTCGACAACCTGAGCAGTGCCCACGTGTATCTGCGACTGCCACAAGGCTGGTCATGGGACGACATCCCCGAGGAGGTCTTGGAGGACGTAGCACAGCTCACCAAGGCCAACTCGATCGAGGGCAACAAGCGCGACAACATCACTGTCATCTACACTCCCTGGAATAACTTGAACAAGACGGCCGGCATGGCCACGGGCCAGGTCGGCTTCAAGAAGGACAAGACCGTCAAGAAGGTTCACGTTGCCACCCGCGTGAACGCCATCGTGAACCGGCTCAATAAGACACGCGAGGAGCGGTTCCCAGACCTCGAGCAGGAGAAGATGGTGCACGAACGGGAAAAGGCACGGCAGAAGAAGAAGGAGCAGACCAAACGGCAGAAGGAGGAGCGCCGGTTGGCGGAGGAGCGCGAGCAGCTTCGCTACCAGAAAACGCACGCGTACGACGACCTGTTCACCGAAGAGAACATTCGCCACTCGAGCAACCAGTTCCGGTCCGAGAACTACGAAGATGACTTTTGGTGATGTGCTCTCGCGACGGAGACGCGACAGCCGGTCGTGAAAGGAGCGGTAAATGTAGACCGTCTAAGCAGCGTGCCAAACTCTGTACTAGTATATTCTAATGCTGCGGATGCTTGACAAAGTCGGGGTGGGCAAAGTTGCCGGCCTCGCGCTGGTCGTCCCACTTCTCAATCCATGCCGTGGGGCACAGCGACTGGAAGGTTCTCCAGAACACCTGGCAGGGTGCAAAGTCCTCGCCCTTGGCCTTGATGCACTTGTGGTAGTCGACGTACGATTGCCAGCAGTGCTTGGTCTGGTTCTGGTACGGGTAGCGGGGGTCGAAGTCCACTGCGTTAGCTGCGCCGTTCGGTGCGCCTGTCTGGACGGCGTGTGGCCGTGCTTTCCGGGGCGCCCAATTCGCGCGTACTCACCCGTCTTCAGGACGATCTTCTCTGTTTCCTCGGACATTGTTTGTGTGTGTTGGCGAAGCTTGACTGGACTATGTCGGGACCGTTTCTGTCACCGACAAAATCAGACGATGTTATTTTGATTGGCTGAGGTTTCCGGGGAGGGCCGGGGCTAGGGTCTGCCTGTTTGGGCTGTCACGTGAGGCCATCGGCGTCAGGTGATCGCTCCACGTGAGGTCAGGTGACGAAATGGTCAGGTGATCGCAGCACGTGAGGTCAGGTGAACACCCCACGTGACGCTTCACGTTCCGCGAAAATTCCTCGTGCCACCCTCCATGAAGCGCAAGTGTGAGTGGCGGGCGCCGGCGCCTCCGTGGATGGCGCAGTGCTGACACAGCGGCGGTGGCGGCTTTTGCAGCGCGCAAGAAGTCGCGGGAAAGCGACGGAGCAGAGTCGTATCCAGCCACGCCCTTGGCCGACACAAGCGGGCCCAACAGCGGATCGGACGGTGGCGACTACTCCGACGATGATCTGGACGGAGAGACGGGGTTTGCAGTGCTGGGCGCCCAGAACGGCCGCTCGGCTGCCAAGCCAGCTGGCCCCGCAGCACCCAATTCATCGCCTGTTGCGGTCTCGATCTTCACACCCTCGGAAAAGCATGTGCGCGAGAGAGCTGATGGCTGCTACTACGGCCTCAGTCTAGGAGAGACGCTTGTGTTTGCGGGACAGTACAGGCTGCAGGTCTGTCGAGGCGCTGTCCGGCTCCTTGGAGCAGTGCTTCATGCCGGACCCCGAGTGTATGAAGTGGTGGCACCCAGCACCACCCCGTACCCGGTTATTGAGTGCATCCAGATCACAGACGTAGACAAGGTCAGCCAGTGCGACGTGGACGGCGAGGAGGCGTTCTTTGCCGCCCACAAGACGGTAGTTGCATTAATTTCATACAGCTCAGGCATTGAGGGCATTGGTGCTGTTGTTCCGCCCTTCAAAAACATTCTGTCGACTCGTCAAAAGTCATTCAACCTACTGACAACTGAGAGCGTCATGCCACCGCTGTTCCAAGTCAGCATCGAGTGGGACCAAGTCTTCGCCACCGTGGCACGAACTGAGGGCCCGCTCTCCGTGCTTGTGTGCGGCCCGAAAGGCGGTGGCAAGTCGTCGATCGCCAAGGCCCTGCAAAACTATCTCCTGACCCACGATTGCCACGAGGTTTGCTACCTGGACATGGATCCCGGCCAAACCGAGTATAGCCCGCCCGGTGTAGTCTCTCTTTACAGGACCAAGGAGGTAAACTTTGGGCCGCCGTACGCCCATCCCCACATGAATGACTGCATCCGTGCGCACCACATTGGACAAACGTCACCTAAAGACGACTCCTCTCACTACATCTCTTGCTTTGCAGATCTCATGTCTGCTTGGCCTCAAAACGTCCCTCTCATCATCAACACACCGGGCTGGGCTAAGGGTCTTGGTTTAGACATACTCTTCCAGCTCGGCCACATAGCCCGCCCTAGATACTTCATGTTTCTAGGCCCCGACGAGAGCAGCATCGACCTTAGTGAGTTGGCAGCCGAAACGGACAGCATTTTCCTCCAGCCGGGCCATGCTTACGCCATTTCTGTGAAGCCAACAGTCAGCGCAGCCGACATGCGACTTCTACAAACGATGTGCTATCTTCACAGCACCAATGGAGTCCCCAAATTCTCCTTTGACCAGCACTTGACTCACCAGCGACCCCTCAGCGTTAGCTTTGACTCAGCAATGCCTTTCAGCATCCATGGCTTCTGTCTGATGCACAGTGACGGCGTTCTCGATGAGGAGATGGCTGCATGTTTCAACGGTTCACTTGTGGCAGTTCTGGCCGTCGACGGACCCGGGTTGAGTGAAGTAAGCGTCACGTCCGATGGTTTGCCCCTTGTGCAGTGCCAGCCTCCACCCGAATTTTCGCAGTGCATCGGGCTTGCTGTGGTTCAGTCCATTGATTTGAACAATAAGGCGGTTCGCATCCTGACCGCAATACCGATTGAGCGGGTCAAAAAGGCATACGAGCAAAAGAAGTCCGTCATTTTTGTTCGTGGCCGCTTGTCGCTTCCTGTTTGGGCGTACTGGGATGGCCGGCGCACTGCTGACGACGTCCCGTACCTCTCTGGCGTTCAAGTGGGTGCCGGCTCAAAGATTAAGAAGCTACGCAAACTGCAACGACGGACATACGCATGAACACGACGCTACGACCATTATTCTTGTATCATAGATCATGTTGTACATTGTTTCTTGAGTGCCATCTATCCAGTTTCGCCAAGGCTGCTCCAGCCTAGGCGTTTGCTCATGGTTTCGTACTTGACTCGGTCACGGTCACTGACTGATGGCTTGACATTGCCGAATGCTTTCGCAAAGTCCTCATTGGTGATGTGAAGGTCGCCAGCGACTTCTGCAGCTGTCTCATTGCCGCTGCGAATATCAGCAAAGACGAGCCGTCGCAGCGCCACAACACCAGCCTCGCGAACGAGCGCAGAGAGATCTGCGCCAGAGTAGTTTCGACAGCGCTGATCCCGGCCCAATTGCACTAGATCGACGTCTGGTGCAAGAGGTTTCTTTCGAGTCAACGTGCGCAGTATCTCAATACGCTCATCCTCGGTTGGCAACTCAACGAAAAGTGGCTTGTCCAGCCGTCCCGGCCGGAGCATTGCCGGGTCAATCATATCGGGCCGGTTAGTGGCGCCAATAACGAAAATGCCTTGACGGTCATTGAGGCCGTCAAGCTCAGTCAGCAGAGTGTTTACAACCCGTGCCGATGCTTCCGAGACCTTGTCGTCTCGCCGTGGCACAAGCGCGTCCAGCTCGTCAAAGAATATGACACATGGAACGGAAGCTCGCGCACGGACGAAAACTTGCCTCACCGCCCGCTCGCTTTCACCAACGTATTTGTTCAGGAGCTCCGGGCCTCGAACGCTGATGAAGTTTGCGCGGCTCTCGTTCGCAACGGCCTTTGCTAGTAGGGTCTTGCCGCAACCTGGCGGACCCCACAGAAGCACACCAGCAGGAGCAGCAATGCCAACGCGCTGGAATATCTCTGGGCGCTTGATGGGCTGCACAATGGCCATCTGCAACTCTTCGCGGACGCCGCCGAGGGCACCAACGTCTGCCCATGTCACGTCTGGCACCGTCGCAAATCCTTCTCGCTTGGATGATGGCTGGACAGTTGGCAGCGCGGTCATGAAATCATCAACAGTGATGGACAGCGGTGCGAGCTGTGCCTCTGTCAAAGGATCCGGGTGCTGTTCTAGGAAACGCTGTATGACAGAGGTGCTTTGGGTCTTCTGGCTATGCGAGTCAAGAGCTTGCGAGGGATTGCTAGAGCTGCTGGTCTGGCCATCGATATCCATGCCGTCTGGTTGAGGAGCTGTGCCAAGTTCCTGGAAGATGCGTTTTATGGCCGCGACACCTGCGGCAGCTGTCAACGCGTGAAGGTCAGCGCCCACATAACCAGCAGTCATTTTGGCGAGCAGTTTGAAGTCGAAGTCGCCACTTAGACGGAGCTTCGAGCAGATCGTGGTCAGAATCTGTGCCCTTGCCTGTTCATCAGGCACGTTCATGCATATCTCGCGGTCAAATCTGCCCGCACGACGTAGTGCCGGGTCTATGGCATCTGGACGATTAGTGGCACCAATGATCATGACCGGCCGTCCGTCTGTCTTCTCCAATGCAACGTCATCCATAGAAGTCAAGAGTTGGGCAACAATGCGCCTCTCCATTTCGCGACTCGCACTCTCACGCTTTGGTGTGATTGCGTCGATCTCATCAATAAAGACGAGACATGGGGCCAACTCCTTGGCCTCATCGAACAAGTCTCGTACTTTCTTTTCCGACTCCCCGCTCATTCCGGACACCACGGAGGGTGCCGATACCGATATGAACGGCACGCCGAGGTGGTTTGCAAGGGCATTGGCTAGCATTGTCTTGCCGCATCCAGGCGGTCCGTGGAGCAACACACCACGGGGAGGCTGGATTCCCGTGTGGGTATAAATCTCTGGGTGCATTAAGGGCACGCCAATAAGTTCTGACACCTCCTCGATAACCGAATCTATGCCACCCAGGTCTTCAAGTCGCACGCTGGTCTGCGGCCGTCGCTCCAACCGGTCTACTGTCTTAGCTAGGCCGTTTGGTGATCCCTCTGTACGCTTACCTTTTTGTCGTTTAGAGTCTCTTGCATCTTTATCGCGCCGTTCTCGCTTCCGAGACTTTCGCTCGGTGTCGGTGGCGTCGCCGGGTGTTGGCGCAGCACCTTTGCCAGCTGACGGCGTGGCGGCACCGCTGGCAGGCACGGACACACTGCCGGACGGATCTGGATCAGCGCCATCTGTTGCAGCGGGCTCGATACCCCAGAGATTAACGACAGACTTGTTGAGATTGTTCGCATCGGTGGCCTCCACAAGGTTTTCAGTGTCAACATCGCCGTCCGACACCGGTTCTTCTTCTTTATCGTGAAGACGGAGGTCATCCAGAACCTGGCGCACGATTTGTTGGACTACTGCCTTCTTGGTGCGACGCAGCTTGAAGTCGTGCTGCTGGCAGTACTCGACGGCGTCGGCGAGCGCGAGATCTCGGCTCCGGACCTCCGGGGCGCTGGCATCCTTGTTCCGCGCTACCGCCGTGCGTTCCTCGAGCAGGCGCACGGTCAGATCAAACGCCTTGTCCGTCTCTGCGGCGTGCAATCCCCGCGTCCGTCGCCGTGCCACCTTCATGGTCGTCGAAACTTTTGAGCCGCACGGTGCGGCGCGCAGGGCGCCATTTGACATCGAGTGGCAACGACACACGGGATGGGCCAGGGAAACAGCAAGGCGCGGCCTACCAAGCAGGATGAGGCGATCCTCGCGATGAAGATGCAGCGGGACCAGGTGCGGCAGTACCAGAAACGGATCCAGTCCGTTTTGGACCGCGAGCACGCCATCGCGAAGGAGTGCCTGGCCCGCGGCGACCGCAAGAGAGCCCTTTTGGCTCTTCGCAAGCGCCGCTACCAAGAGTCGCTCTTGGAAAAGACTGACAAACAGCTGGAGACACTCCAGGAGCTTGTTTCCAGCGTCGAGTTCGCGCTTGTGCGGAAGGACGTGCTGTACGGTCTCGAGCAAGGCAACGCCGTCTTGAAGCAGCTCAACAAGGAGGCGTCGCTCGAGCGCGCAGAACGGCTTATGGAGGAAACCGCCGACGGCATTGCGTACCAGCAGGAGGTGTCGGACCTGCTTGCCGACAATATCACGAATGCAGACGAGGAGGCAGTGCAGGAGGAGCTAGAGGAGCTGGAGCGACAGGAAAAGGCGAAACGACTGCCAGCTGCTCCGGACCACGAACTTCCGGCTGTTGACCGGAAGGAGCCCGAGGCCCGGAAAGAGGACGAGTCGCCTCAGGCCGAGCCCATCCTGGCATGACCACGAGATACGAAGTAATGATTATATACATGACTACGACAATGCTAGCATCTCGGCTCATCGAGCCAGTCGAGGAATTCAGGCGTGAAGTAAGAGATGAGAATAGAGGCCCCGGCACGGACTGAGCCCATGGCGGCCTCAAACGCGATGGTCTTGAGGTCCACCACGCCCTTCTCGGCCGCGGCATGCAGCATGGCGAACTCACCCGAGACCTGGTAGGTGGCAATCGGCAGGCCCTGGCAGATTTCGGCGGCGTCGCGCACGATGTCGAGGAAGAATGTCGACGGCTTTACGATGATGGCGTCGGCGCCCTCAGCCAGATCGCGGCGCAGAGCGCGATGGGCTATGCCCCTACCCGTCGCGGGGAGCTGGTACGCGCGACGGTCGCCCTTGCTTGGAGCGCTGCCGGCCGCTTCGCGGAAAGGGCCGTAGAGGTTGCCAGCAAACTTTGCGCTATAGCTCATGAGCATGGTGCGATGCGCCAGACCAGCGGCGATGAGACCCTCTTTGATCTCGCGGACGCGGCCGTCAATCATGTCGCTCGGCGCCACGCAATTGGCGCCGGCGCGGGCGTAGTTGACAGCGACGGCAGCGAGCCTGCGAACCGACTCCTCTCGCTTGATGGAGCCGTCGTCGCGCAGGACGCCGCAGTGGCCGTGGGATGTGTACTCGCAGAGGCACACGTCGCACATGATGTACAGGTCCTGGCCGTGCTGAGCTCGCAGGGCCTTGATGGCGGTGATGACGGGGCCCTCTGGGTCGTCGGCCGCCGATCCCTCGGGGTCCTTGACGCCGTCCTTGAGAGGGACGCCAAACAGGATGACGGCCTTGAGGCCCTTCTTGACAAGGCCGTCGACGAATGGCAGCAGCTTGTTGATGCCTCGGCGCTTCTGGCCTGGCAGGGACGCAATGACGGTCTCATCGTTCGGGTTGTCGGTCACAAAGAGCGGGTAGACAAACATCTCCTTGGTGAGCTGGCGCTCGGCCTGCCACAGGCGCGACAGCGGGTGCGCGTAGCCGCCCGCCAGCACAGAGCTGATCTGTGTCGGTCGCTCCTCGAGGTACTCGGCCGGCATCTCGTCGTGGTGGTGGTGGTGAAATTTCAGCGGCCGTTCCGCGCTTTATCGTGCAGAGGCAGAAAACGGCTCAGCTGACACAGTTGCCGGACGGACACGCTGCTGCCATGTCTTGCGCTCACGAGGACGGCGGCCACGGCCACGGCCATGGCCACGGCCACGACCACGGCGACCACGTCCCACCGCCCGACACAAACGAGGCCCAGTCGCTGTGGCAGCGCATATACCATGACCAGATCCGGTGTCTCAACGAGGCCGAGCCAAACCAGGCGCAGGCCGTGTTCAAGCCGTGGGACGAGCGGCTGAGCGCCGAGCCGATGCTCGAGTCGGACGTGGACGAGCAGCTGCTCATCTTTGTGCCCTTCACGGGCCTTGTACGTCTCCACTCCCTGCTCATCCGTACACCAGCCGATGAGCACGCACCCAAGACCATTAAGCTGTTCAAGAACCGCGAGGACATTGACTTCAGTCTCGCCGGCGACCTCGCACCGGTCGCCACGCTGCAGCACCCCGAGGGGGTCGGCAGCACCGACCCGGAGCCTAAGGCGTCGCTCGAGGACGAGGGCATCGCAGAGTACGCCGTGTCTCGGGCGCACTTCAAGAACCTCAACAACCTCACAATCTTCGTGGAGGACAACCACGGCGAAGAGACGACCAAGATCCTCTACATCGGCCTGCGCGGCGAATGGACGCACCGCTCGCGCGACCCTGTCGTCACGCTCTACGAGGCGGCCGCCAACCCAGCCGACCACAAAAGCATCGTACCGGGCGAGAACACCAACTTCGACTCGGTCGGATGACCGTCAGCATAGTCTATATTGCCGTGGCGTGCGGTCTTTATTTATACAGGTGCACGATAAATAGTGGGGTCATATCAAAGAGTTCGTGGTGTGGTGTGTGTGGTTGGTTGTCTTGTCTTCCGTGTCTACACCATACTGGCATTGCTGTCGTTACGGCGTCGAGTTCGTCCAGCGAGACCCCGCCGTAAGCGTGAGCCAAGCGAGCGGTGTCTCTCACCGTTCTCATCCGTTGCTTCGGTCGTCGGAGCCGGCTGCTCGCCGGCGCCCACCATGTGGTTCGCATCTCGCACCGCGGCACGGGATGGCGCCGTGACAACACGGCCCAGCGCCGCGCTGGGTCGCACGCCTAGCCACGGCAACAGCCCCTCGCTTGCCGCGGCCCCATTGTCCGGGCCGTCAGCTGCCGCGCCGTCGGCGCTGTCGGGCTGGCCCGTCTGATCCGGGGGCGGCACGTAGTAGTCTGTCTTGCAGAGCGGGCACTGGGCCCGGCGGGTGGTAAGCCACGGCGTGATACAGTCGGAGTGGAATACATGGTTGCACGCCAGCGCCCGGACGTCGTCGTCATCCTCCAGGTTGTCGATGCATATGGCACACATGTCGCCGGCCTGTGCCGCTATGTCATCGCTGATTCCAGGCAGCCCGGGCTCCGGGCTCGACGACCGTGGGCTGTCTATGCTGTTCCGTGCCGACACAAACGTCTCACCGGCCAGCGCCTTGTCGTCCGGCTCGTCTGTCGCGGCCCGGGCCGACCGGAAGCTGCGTATCGACGGAGCACGCGATACGTTCCGTGACACCGCCGCCGAGTGCGGTGCACGGCCCAGGGCCCACAGGTTGTTGGAGTGCGACGCCGTCCGGCTCGGAGCCCGGCTGCCGGGCCGGCTGCCAGGCTGACTTGGCGCTCCGACCATTTGGCGCAGATAGAGAGCACTTCTGCCGATGATCCCGCTGTTGGCGGCGTCTGACGGGCGGGCGTCGGTGCTAGGCTGGGTCGGCTGTGCTTCTTCGCTGGCGTCCGGGGGCTTTGCCGGCTCTGGCTGGGCGGCGTCAGTCTTGGACTGGTCTGCCATCTGGACAGCGGCGTCAGAGCTGATGCCGCCGGCGTTGCTGAGGCCCTTCTTTTCACGTTCCGCCTTCCACACCTTGTACTTGATGACGGGGAACTTCTCGTTGAGGGTCTCGAGGGTGAGAAGCTTCTTTTCGCGCCGCCGCCGACGGGGTCCAAGGACGATGGGGTCCATGCGGAGGACGTAGTCGTCCTCCTGGAGGGTGCCGGCGGCCGCGGCCCGGCGGCGGCGGAAGCAGTACTTGAGGCCGAGGACGATCCATAGGTTCGTGAAGACGACGCCGAGGCCGAGAGCGATGAAGTAGAGGAAGGAGGTCTGGCCAGGGCCCTCGTTGGAGTTGGAATTAGAGCCAACGGTGTGAGTTGAGACCGCTATTGCAGAGGTCGTCGTGGAGATGGACGACATCACCGACGTGCCCCTGGCGGACTCCACCGCGGATGTGATGTCCATGACGAGGGTGGCTAGTGTGTCTCGGCTCTGCTGGGACTCGGGCAGAGGGACAGGGAGGACTAGCCGCCGGCGAGAGGGAGGGGAGGGCGGTTTGTTGTGTGGACGTCCGATGCCCGCTCGTATTATGTGATCCAACAGCAAAATGCACTCCGCCCTAAGAATCAAAGACTACGGCTTGGCCAGGTCGGGGTCTCAGATGGGCTGCGCCCGCTTAATGTGAGCGTACTCCGGCGCAGGGCCGGCCACAAGCCGTGCCCAACGGGCTGCTGCCTCCCGTCCATCCATTCTGTCCGATGCGTCGTGCAGCGTCGATGCCGGTCGCAGAGCCTTTCAGCCGAGCACGGCAGCGGGCTTGGAGCCGGCCAGGCCGCGTGCCAGGCGCACGACGGCGGCCAGGCGACCGCCCCGGCCGTGTTTGCGACCGGTGCCCTGCGCAATCGCCGTGCCGTGGACCGATCTACGGCGGGGCCAGCGAGGCCGAGAATCGTGTCTGCGGCCGCGACGCACCGTCCACGACACTGCTCGCAGGGCTGTGTCTGCGACATCGCCCCGTTCACGCGCGATAGAGTTGTCGTGACGCAGCCATGGCGAGCCTTGTCTGCAGCGGGCCGAGCAACACGAGGTCGGCTGATCAGGTCGGGTCTAAGGTCCCGTTAACCTCGTACCGGCGGCACTCCAGTCGTCACTGTCGGGTGCCGTTACTGCCGGCACTCCAGCCGTCACCTGTCAGGTGGACCTCGTCCTGGCGGCTCTCCAGACGTCATACACCTACCAGGTGCCGCCAGTCTCGTCCTGCCGGCATTCCATATGTCGTACTCCACACCCCGGTCCCACCCCTTGACCCCTCGTCACCGGACCAGGCCCGCGACAGCCACCCAAACACCCTACTCATCAAAGATCTAGTTGGAGCTACATCAGTGCGAGCCCGGGGCTCTGGACACCTTCTCGAGCACAGACTCGTACGCGACTTCGCTAAAGTCGGTGCCCTGTATGTCGGTCGACACGCCGTTGAGTGCCCTGCGCAGCGCCTCCTTGGACGACGCGTACAGCATCTTGGCCCTCACGGGCGCGGTGTCGGGACTCCAGGTGTAGAAGACGATCTTGGAGCGCTTGCCCTCGCCGCTCTGTGTCTCGTACTCAAAGTCGTACACGGCGTAGCGGCAGTCGTTCTCAGGGAGCTTGGCGAGGAAGTCGTCGTAGCTCTCGGCGCGGCCGCTCTCCTCGACGACGATCTCGGTCTTTTGGTCGTTGAGGCAGTACACAATGTAGTTGCTGTTCTTGCCCAGCTTGAGGTCGTTGAACGCCTGCACCGAGGCGTCGTTCACTGCTACTCCGGAACGGGACTGTGTCAGCGGCGGGGCTGGGGCCGGATTGTCGGTGCCGGTGGCGGTCCTCGGTGGCAGTGGCAGTGGCAGTGCCGGTGCCGGTGCCGTGGGCGGCGGGGAGGGGCAATGGGCGGACAGAGCGGCAGCTCTCGGTCAGAGCGCCGAGGCGGTGCACGCCCGGGCCGGCCGGGGCCCTGTGGCATGTGGGACCCGTCCAGCCAGCGCCAGACTCACCATTGCGTCTGGTCTCTCTCGTGGCGTTGGTACCCTTGTCACGGCTATGGGAGAAGTCGAGGCTCCAGCGGAAAAAGCGAACAAAACAACGTAGCAGGCCGGGTAACGGCACGCCACCAAACAACGCGCAATGACGTAAGCCGGCGCCCCTGGCCCGATCGGGCAATTTTGCCACTGTCGTGCCACTCGTACAGTCACTCATGCTTATACTCGCTACACGCTGCCTACATGCTGCCCCTTCGCGTGCGGCACCGCTATGATGTCGTGGATCTCGCTCTCGCTGTCGCTGTCGCTGAGCAGCTCGCCGAGCGCGCGGTCCCCAGGCCGCGCCTTGCGCCCCTCCGTAAGGTCGTCCAGCTCGGTGTACGCCTGGTCGTCGTGGCCCGCGCCCGGCGCCTGCCGCTTCCACGCCACAAACAGCGCCGCCCCCAGAATCAGGCCGCCGCCGAGATAGCTCATCGCGTCCGGCCAGCTGCCCCAGATGAGCCGCTCCCACAGCATCGACCATATGATCTGCGTGTACGTCATCATGCTGGCGCGCGCCGCCTTCTCCCGCTGGAGCCCAGACGTCATGAGCAGCTGCGCCAGGAACCCAAACAGCCCCAGCGACAGCAGCAGCGCCCACTGCAGTGCCGAGGCCGGGAACACAAACCCCAGGTCAGGAACCGCTACCAGCGCGACCGTCGACACCACCGCCGTCATGAACGAAAAGTACTGCACCGACATGAGCGGGTGCGCGCGGTCGCTGATCCACCTGATGGACGTATATGCCATGCCCGACCCGAGCACCCCCAGCAGCGCCACGCCGACGGCCTTGATGCGGTCGGCCGGGTTCACCTCCGGCGTCTTGGCCGCGCCCCCCCCTAGCTCCGACCCAACGACCGTGCCGTTCTGTGTCGCCACACTGTCCACAACCGCAGCGACCGTGCGCACCGCCAGCTGCACCGCCGCGCTCTGCGTGCTGTTGGCGCCGTGACCCGGAGCACTGCCTGTGGCCGCGCCCTCGTGCTCAAAGAGCTGCATCAAGAAGGCGGGTCGCGCAATGAGCACCACGCCGAGGAGGCTGACCATGCCGCCAAACACCTCGAGCCTCGTGAACGGCTCCCCGAGCAGCAGCCACGCGAGCAGGCCGGTCATGGTTGGCGACAGAAACGTAATGACTGTTGCGTCGCTCAGGCCAAGGTACTGCAGCGAGTAGTACAGCCCAAACACGCCAAAAAAGCCGACAAAACCGCGCAGAACCAAGAGTTTACGCACGCCTGGCGGCCCCAGCACAAAGTGCGGCAGCTTGACGGTCCACATGTACAGCAGACAGACCGAGGTGGTGATGGTCATGCGTGCAAAGAGGATCTGGAAGGGGTGAAACGTAGGGGTCGTCCTTGTCTCCAGGACTCTGGTTGTGGCCGACATTGCCGAGTAGAACATGGAGCTCGCCAGCATCAGCTTGAGCCCCAGTTCTGCGTATATCAAGTCGTGCAGAAACTTTCGTATCCGGCTCCTCTTGGGCTCTACTGGCTCGATGTCGTCTGCGGCCAGGTCGAGGTCGGACGACTCGCGTGGCGTGTCTGGCTCGTCCAGGGCATCTACCGCCTCCTGCGATCCGTATGCTGGTGGCTCGACCACCGTGTCCTTGCCGTCCGAGGAGCGCCAACATCGCACTCTATGGTTCTTGCGGTATGTGCCGAGGTCTGCTTTTGCGGGGCCCAGTCGCTCCGAAGCGGCGTCGAATGCCGGTTCGTCGGTCCGCTCTATGCTGGGGCCACGGTCTCCGTCGCCGCTCGGCCGCGTGCGCTCGCCGCTCGCCATTGCCAGTTGAATCTGCTTCGAGTCTCTGATGCCTTATCTCGAAGGGCGATTCACCGTGCAATGCATGGCCACTGCAGATCTGCGGCCAGACACAAATCGGACGCCGACGGCGTGGGGGAGCAGCGGGGTGGGACGGAGACTTCTCCGAGCGGCATAAGGGGGCCTCGCTGTGGGGTGCTGGCCTGCTACGGCAATGCCGTGTCTTTGTAGGCCTGGTCGCTCTGGCACAGCAATAGAGGGACATCCCGAGGGCCGATCGGCCGTTTTCCGGCGCCTTGGCGTATGCAATCGTGAACGGCTTGCACCGGCGTGGAAGGAGCCCGGCACCGCGCGACGGCGGCTCAGGAGCGGCGTCGGCCTTGCAACGCCCGCATGTGGCCCCGCCATCGGCCCGGACGCCCTGCCATTCCGCTCGCCCTCGCCGCGGACAAAAAGATCCATGCAATGCAGGCACATGGGCAGCGCAGGGTTCCGCAATAATCCAACAGTAGTGGACGGTGGCCCATGACCTGGCCAGGCTGGGCTCACGACCTAGACTAGTATGTGGGCTCACAACCTCGGGCCTCTGGGCACACAACCTATGGCCTGTGGCCTGCCTAACCAACACTACACAATGATAGGCCGGCTGGTTGGACGGCGGCTCTATTCGAGCGCGCCGCGGCCGCAGGCGCCCGAGAAGGAGATGTCAAAGCATGTGAGTGTCTGAGCCTCGCGTAGGCGCGCAGCCGGTCTGACCCAGGTCGGCTTCTACGTTCAATTCGGCAAGCCCCTGCTCAAGATGATCGTCCTGTCAGCGGTCACCTTCCAGGGCCTGAAATACACCCACGAAAAGCTGCTAGCCGACGAGGGCCGCCAGAAGTGAGCTAGCGTGAACGCAGACTGGCCCAGCCTACACGAAAATGCCGGCCCATGCCCAGCGACTGGAACCTGGGGGGCACCCTCCAAAGACAGTCTATACACATGATACATTATAGCATAGTCGTTTTCTTTTCTGCAACTATAAGCATCTCAAAGAGCCTCCTGCAGGTTCTTCTTGAGTCTGTCGGCAACAGCGTCAATGAACTCCTGAGTCAGGACATACGACGAGCGGTCAGTCTTGCCGCACGCGAGAGCAAGATCCTTGGTCATCTTGCCGTCGATCTGCACAGTGTCGAGGGTTGCCTTCTCGAGGGCCTCGCCGAAAACCTTGACCTCGGGCGTGTCGTCGAGCTCACCGCGGCGGATGATACCCCGAGACCACGCAAAGATAGACGCAATCGAGTTTGTCGATGTCTCCTTGCCCTGCTGGTGCTGTCTGTAGTGTCTGGTAACGGTGCCGTGCGCAGCCTCAGACTCAAAGTGCTTGCCGTCCGGGGTCAGCAGGACCGAGGTCATGAGACCGAGCGAGCCAAAGCCCTGTGCAACAATATCGGACTGAACGTCACCATCGTAGTTCTTCATAGCAATGATAAAGCCGCCCTTCGACTTGATCATCTGGGCAACCATGTCGTCAATGAGGCGGTGCTCATACCAGATGCCAGCAGCCTCAAAGTCCTTCTTGTAGGTGGATTCGTACATGCCCTCAAAGATATCCTTGAAGCGGCCGTCGTACTTTTTGAGAATGGTGTTCTTGGTCGACGAAAAGAGGTTCATCTTCTTCTCGAGCGCAAGCTTGAACGATGCGTGCGCAAAGCCCTCAATGGACTCGTCGGTGTTGTACATGGCCAAGGCCACGCCCGGGCTCTTGTAGTTGTAGACCTCAAGCTCCTCAGACTTGCCGCTGCCCTCGGGGGTGAACACTAGCTGCAGCTTGCCCGGGCCAGGGACGACCATGTCGGTGGCCTTGTACTGGTCGCCGTGTGCGTGACGACCGATGATGATAGGCTTCTCCCAGCCGGGGATGATGCGGGGGATGCGGGGAATGACAATAGGCTCGCGGAACACGGTGCCACCGAGGATGTTCCTGATGGTGCCGTTGGGCGAGAGCCACATCTTCTTGAGCTTGAACTCCTCGACGCGGGCCTCGTCAGGGGTGATGGTTGCGCACTTGACACCCACGCCATACTTCTTGATGGCCTCGGCAGCCTCAATGGTGACCTTATCGTCGGTCTTGTCACGGTACTCGATGCCAAGATCGTAGTACTTGAGGTCGACGTCGAGGTACGGCTTGATGAGCTTCTCCTTGATGGACGACCAGATGATACGGGTCATCTCGTCACCGTCCATCTCGACGATGGGGTTCTTGACCTTGATCTTCTTCACGGTAGAGTCTGACATGTTAGCTGTTGTCCTGGTTGTTGATAGTGCACACAATAAATAAATCCAATGATTGGCGACCAGAGCCCACGACCCGTTATATACGGCCACAGATTTTCCGAACGAAATAGCAAAGTGGAAAATCTCGAGGACGGAACTTAATAATACACTTGATAGGTCGCCCAGTAACCGGCTCTCGGGTAATTATGTAATGCCCGATTCGTCTCCGACCCGTCTGCCTCCAGCCCGAGGGTCTCGTCAGCAGCTAATGCAGCATTCCCCTGGGTATGACGCACGCACAGCTCGTTGAGCACAGCAGGGACGGCCGGGCCGCACACTTCGCACCGGGCCGCGGGCCTCACAGCCTTCCCTGGGGCCCCTTTTTTTTGCGGCCCGGTCAGACGACAGCCCCCGGCCCGGCACCCCGTACTGATGGTCTCGGAGTTATGCGTCGCAGATTGTTTTAACCCCTCAACTCTATGCCACACGAGCCTTTGACGGCCCTCCCAAACGTCACCACCCCATGCACCTCGTGCGTCCTGATTGGCTGGGCCCTCCCGTCCGCAACTCGGCATGCGGTCATCGGAACAATGGAGCTCCGCGCGCATCCGACACGTTGTGACGCGCGCGCCGGCCTGTTCCGTGCCGCCACACGCACACACCGCCGGCGACCGAGCGCCACTCCGGGCCGTTCCGGTCGCTGAGACAGCCGTCTGGCGCTCACGGAGCTCCGTCGTCCGCCCGGGCCCCGTGGGCCCCGTCCCAGTGCGGCGCAACGAAATGCCACCGCAATACGCGGCGTGAAACACCCAGCGCCGCGTGGCATTCCAGAGGCGCCCACCGCCGCCTCCGTGGTGGGTTTATCCGGCCTCCTCGGACACTCGTGCCGCGGACAAGTCCGTCTCGCGGACTAGATTTTCCGAGCACCGAGTTTACTCGGCCCACCACGCATGACCCTGCCCAAACGGGAAGCGCACCTGCATCGCCCTGCAACTTAATTCCCCCACCTCAGCCGTGCCCCGCTAAAAGCAAACCGCCATGCTCGGCTATCTCACGTGACCGCACAATCATTGCCACGCCCCGGTCGTGCCCAGCCGTGGGCGGCCTCAGCAGCGTTGAGGTCGCTTCACGCTCGTCTAGACCAGCTCCTTGGCCGCCATATTGCCCCTCCTCTCCTCCCCTCGCCAGTCGCGAATCACCTTCCCAATCCCGCCCCACCGCGGACCAATCGCACAGAGTCATGCTGTCGATGGCCCCCGCCACACCAACTACTCACAAGGCCGGGCGCCTGCCGCCACGGTGCGGGAGAGATGGCCCCCTAGAGTCCTCAGACGCGCTGTCATGGTTGCTGTTGTGTCCTGCTCGCTGTGTTAGCGTCCAGTCCCGGGGTGACATGCCGAGGTGGGGCTCCTTTTGGAGATTCTGGCCCTAAAGATGTCGCTGGCGCGGATCCACAGCCCCGCCCCGCCGCGACGGGTGGTCGAGGCCGCCGGCAGACCGTGTACCCCGCACGCTTGGCCCCATGCCACTACCCCTCGTGGCGCACCGACCTAGAACGTATTGCACGGGGCCCCCACGATCACGTTCAAACACCGAGTGCCACACCGCCAGAAGCGCACGGTTAAGTACTGGCGCGGATGACTCAGATCAGCTCCTACCTTTCGGCTCCTAGACCTGTGCCAGTGCTGGAGAATCGTCGGCGAATGGTCGGGTACCGAATTCGCAGCTCGCCTTGCAGCTTCCGCGGCAGACCCTCGTGCACTTAACGGCTAGCCTCGACATTGAGTCAGGGCCATGGGGGGCGCCCGGGTAAGCAGGGACCCCGCCGATACCGGCCCGCGAACCGGCGCGGGGCACGCAAAAAGAACACCACCCGAGCGGTGGCGCTCGCAGCATCAGGCGCGCCTGCCGGCGCGCCCCTGCACGGCCGCGCGTCGCAGCACACAGGGCGCCTCGCTCCGCCAACTCACCGTGTAGACATTGTGTCTCGTGGCCCGGCCGCCTCTCCCAGTTTCCTGTTTTATATAGCCCCTGGTCCCAGTGCTGTTAAAGCCGACCTGCACGCCCCACATTCGGCACGGGGGCGACGAGCCGACTGGCGAACCGAGCCGAGCCGGCGGCACACAGCATTGTGCCCGGCACGGGCCTGTCCCCGGCCCGCGCCATGCCGGGACGCAGGGCCTCCCAATGCGGCAAAGAGTGGCAAAATGACAGATGTATATATATGATTATGTACGTCCGTGTTGCTTACTCGGCCTTCTTCATCTGGTAGTGAGCGATGATGAAGGGCATTGCAAAGGCGCCACCTGTGTCAGTAACTGTTGCTGGTCGTGTCGCCGCCCGGTAGGACTGTGACACTGGTCGTGTGCAGCTCCCGCTAGGACCGTGGCAACTGGTCTACGGAGCTGCCGCTGGGCCGTTAGGAGTCACGGCGGTGCTCTCTGATCCATTGAGACGCAGCCGCTGTGGCCATATTCACCTCGCAGCGGACGCCGCCACGCTGCCACGATAGTGTCAGGTCCGCGGACGCTGCTGCGACGGCATGGTCCCTGGGCGGCCGCTCACACACGTCCGTACTCACCGAAAAATGTGACATGGACGACCCAGTAGGGGATCTTTCTGTTGTGCACCTTGAACGGGAGGTTCGAGTAGGGGCCCTCGGGGTAGTGGGCCTGGCGCGCGACCGTGTTGTGGAAGGAGCGCTTGGACGCGAAGCGGGCCGCGTTGCGGACGGCGGGACGGGTGAGAGCGTTCATCTGTGGCGTGTGGTTGTCGGCAGACGGTTCGTTTCGTGTCGGTGACGACTGTTAGAAGAGGTGTGTGGAAAACGGGACCGGCGCTGCTTACGCGACGGGTGTCTGGGGCGCTTTGTCAGCCTCTGATCGTGCTGACGCGCCGCCCCGCCAGCTGCTTACGTCAGCGCCCGGAAAAGTGAGGTGATTCGTGCCGACGCTGCTCGAAAACCCAAACGGCGCCGTCTGATTGGCCAGAACGGCTGCCCCGGCGCTTCCGGGTAAGCCGCACACAAATTTCAGGCGCTACACGCTGAAGTGGTGATACACGGCAGGACAGACCACAGCCAACACACACGACAAGCAATCATGGCATTCCAACCCATCGTCGGCAGCCTCAGAAGGAGAATCATCCTTGACATCACCGTCGGCACGAGTGAGTAGCGGCCGGCAGCCGGCCGGCGCCGTGCAGACCCGGGCCGGCCAGCAACGACGCCAGCCGGCCCACAGCATCGAGCGGTTTGGCGGCTACAGGCCCCAGGACGCCGTGCAGAGCGGCCACGGGGCCCGCCGTCGACGCTGTGCTCTGCACCGATACCGTCGTTCTCGCGTGCTCGGCTAGGTCGCGGACCGAACACTTCCAATTGCTGACACAGCCATCGGTCTTATCTCGGGATCAGCCTACTGGTGGGGGTGAGTGTGCCCAGGCCGTCTTTTGTGCTCTCTTTCCCTCGGCTCCGCGCGGTCCTAACACAGATTCTACAAGCCCAAGGTGGCCAGACGCGATGCGTGGTACGCCGAGTATGAGAAGACCAAGAACCTGGAGGAGGAGTAGCGGTCTGTTCATAGAGGAGATATAACTATAATTGCATAGCAACTTCTTGTACCACTTATTCCTACTCCCTTGTCATTTGCCAACCGTCCCCCTTAGCCGTGCCATCTGCCCAACCCGCCGTAATGTCCCACATGCAGTTCATGACGACGAGGCAGGCGACATGACGATCGAGGTTGACAGCCTGAAGGAGGACGCGTTGCGGGCGCTGCTGGAGATCCTGGACTCCATACGCGGCCGCAAGTACCTTGTGCTGGAAAAGGCCCTCTCTGCGTCGCTCTCACTGGTCACGTCGTTCAGCGTCCTCCAGGACCACGGTGTCGAGAAGATCTTCTGGTTGCAGGCAGAGCGCTACCTTCCAGGCCTCAATGACCTCATTGACATCAGGAGCATCGTATATCTCACCACCAACAACGTGGCCAGCCTCAAGGCCATCGCAGGCCATGTAACGGAGCTCGTCGCCGCGACCTCAAAGACCGGCATCCGGGATATCGTGGACCTCAACTTGGTGGCCGTGCCGCAGTTTGGTCTAGCAGCACGGGAGCTTCTCGAGATGGAAGGCGTGCTGGGCGACCTACAAGTCCACGAATGGCCGTTGTACCTGCTGCCGGTGCAGCCAGATGTCCTGTCCCTCAATCTACCGTCGGCGGGTTTTCGTGAATCGTTCGTCGACGGTCTGCTTGCCCCGACACACGTATCCGCACTGGCTCTTCACAATCTTCAGCTTCGCACGGGGCTGTTTGGGCGAATCATCGGCAAGGGCGACAGGGCTAAGGACCTTGCCAAGGTCCTTCTGCGCATGCGCGACGAGCGTGCCACCAACCTTAGCAGCGAACTGACTGGGGCAGCCGAGACACGAAGTGCTGACGACCTGTTTGAGGCTCGGTTCTCGAGCCTGTTCATTGGCCGCAACGTTGAACAGGTCATCATCCTCGACCGCACCACAGATCTCGTAACGCCCCTGCTGACGCAGCTAACGTACCAGGGCCTGATTGATGAGTTCTACAGCATATCAGCGAGCGGGGTCGTCGAACTGCCCGCCAATCTGGTCAGCCCCGCGGCCGGTGGCCAGGGCGGACAGACGAACCAGGGCCCTCTCCACGCATCTGCGGAGCGAAAGAAGGTTAACTTGGATCCGGACTCTGATAAATTGTTTTCGCAGTTGAAGGACAGCAACTTTTCCGTCGTCGGCCAGACACTGAACCGAGTGGCGGTCCAGCTAAGGGACGACTACGAGCGGCGACATGAGGCGAAAACTGTGTCGCAGATTAAGGAGTTCGTGTCAAAGCTTGGAGGCCTCAAGCAAGTCCATGAGAGCCTTCGGTTCCATACCACGCTGGCCGAGGAGCTGATGAGACAGGTCAATGGGTTCGAATTCAATACATGGCTAGAGGTGCAGCAGAACCTTGTGGCTGACACTCTGCCCATCGCCCAGCTGCACAACATGATACAGGATCTAATTGATAGAAGGTCGAGCGTCAATATGGTTCTTCGGCTTCTTTGTGTGTCGTCGCTCTGCAACGGCGGTATCCGGGAGAAAGAGAAATCTCACTTCAAGCGCGAGATAGTTCAGACCTACGGCTATCATCACGTCATCACGCTACAGCGGTTGGAGAAGCTGGGAATGCTGGTGACTCGGACTCAAGGCGTGGCAGATAACTTCTCGGTCTTGCGCAAAACGCTTCGTCTGATCTCTGACCAACAGGACGATTTGGACCCCAGTGACATTGCTTACACCTACTCAGGCTATGCACCGCTCAGTGTACGGCTAATTCAGTGCGTGGTGGACAAGCCAACCGTCCTGCTGCAGAGCAGTGCCCGCAAACTACCAGGGCTTTCTGGCACTAGTGCCACCGCAAGCTATAGCTCTCCGGGCTGGAAAGGCGCCGAGTCAGTTCTGCAGCATGTACCTGGCGCAACTGTGGATGAAGTACAACATGCCGACGAGCGAAACGCGAAAGAGAGCAGGCTTCGGAGAGTGCTTGTGCGCAATTCTCCTTCTAATGTTCAGAGCAAAGCCACAACGCTGGTTTACTTCCTCGGTGGCGTTACATACGCCGAGATCGCTGCTCTGCGGTTTATTCGCGAAAAGCTGGGTATTGAAATCATTGTTGCCACCACTGGCATGATCAACGGCGATCAAATCATAGACGCATGCATAGACGAGTAATATCATACGAAGTCAATCCGGAGTCGAAGGAAGAAGGGCAGTCCAGGATCGGTGACAACAACTTCCTCACCGCTGGTTACCAGCTCGCTGAGTGGCTTCTCCAAGTTTGGTCGCGTTTGCTCCTCCAGCTGCGGCGGTGCACGAAGATATAGCGATTGTTCGGCTGATCTCAGTGAAGGCTTTTTGACGTTCGTATCGGGTCTCTCTGCCAGGATGTCGATGAGGTCTTGTAGCGTCTTGCTTTGTGCCACAGCGATTGGCACTGCTTCGAGGTTGCCGCAGACCGGACAGTCGTCTTTGCGCTCGTACTCGTATGTATATGTGTAGGCACTTTGCTCCCCATTGTACATCATGTAGTTGTTGAGGTACGGGTTGCAATTGGAAGCAATCTTGAACGCCTCGTTGCAACACGACGCTGCGATGACGGCGTTTGTGCTCGCGATGGCAGGAATGATGTTCTTTACTACGCCCTGAGTGAGCGCGTAAGTGACCCCGTCAATGCGAAACTCCTCCGCTCGCCTTCGCGACGTCTGGTACAGCCATTGGATATGTTCTGGGTTGTCTGCATCGAGTTTGTGATCTGTACCAAACGCTCGTGGCCACTCTAGAACGGAGGCCCATTCGATGCAATGCTCTGGCAGACGAGGAGTGTTTGCAATGGTGCAAACGGGGAAGGTTTGCTGTTTGCCAAGGATATCGAGCGAACATTCGTAGCACGACGTTATAGTAGGCAGTATAACACGTGCCTGGCCACGAAACCCCTCAGATCCACCGTCTATCATGGGCTTGAGGCTCTCAGGATTCTCATCGTCTACCATATTGACAAGGGTAGCGTTCATCCAGCGTCGTGCTTCGACAGAGTCAAGCCCACAGACGACGATTGCAAATTGCATGTAGTAATCCTCGTCCTTGTCCTGAATCTTGCCAAAGTATGGTGTGATCTCGACCCCTCGAACTCGTCGCATCACATACTCGGCCGCCACGGTCGCCTTGGGCCGTCCCACATCCGCTTCACGAAAGAGGAACTGTCGATTGAGGTTGGAGACGTCAATAGTATCCATGTCAATCACATGGATGTCGCGGAACCCAGATAGTGCGAGGTTCTTGAGGATTTCGCACCCAAGGCCGCCAGCCCCGATTACGAGGACCTTCAAGTTCTGTACAAACTCGAGGCGCTCGGGTCCGGGCTGAAACATTGCGTCAGCGAATGGCCCTGGCCGCGTTAGCACCTGAGCCACCGTCATTGCTCATCAACTCTCCTTATGTTGTCGAGCCGCCACTGAGCCGTTTGGCGTGAGAGGGCCCACGACCTGTGCCATCAAGGCTCACAACCTCGCAGATGCGGCGCTGAAATTTCAACCAAAGCGATGAGGAATCTGGTGGCGACGAGCAGGACCGTGGTGCACGCAGAGTCGCGAGAGGCACCTGATCTGCCCCTTGCAGCTCATGCCTTCGACCCCGACTCGGACGCGCACTTCTGTGTATTTGGACCTGGCGCAGATGGCACCATTGAGGTGCAGCGGGTGGCGGTGAGTATGGCAGAACCGCCCCTCACATTGCTGATCTAACTAAGGGTGAACAAACCACGACCCTCTCTAGCTTTCCAGTCGAGCCCTGCGAGGATGCCGATGCAGTGGCTAATGTCCACTACTTTCCTGACGCCGGGACGTTTGTAATTGTCCTTCGTGCCGGAGACATCATATCAGCAACAGGCGACGACGTCAGTATTGTTGGCAGCATAGACAGCGGCATTGCTGCAGCTCAATGGTCGCCTGACGAAGAGATCCTGGCCGTTGCCACAGGGGCAAGCACAGTGGTATTGTTGAGTCGCTTTTTTGAGCCTCTGGCTGAGCTTCAGATCGATACAGAGGCCGATCTCAGTAAAAGTCGGCACGTCTCGGTTGGATGGGGCAAAGCAGAGACTCAGTTTCGCGGCAAAGGTGCCAAAGCCCACGCTCTTCGAGACCCTACCGTTCCGGAGTCTGTGGATTCAGGGAGTCTTAGCCGTTGTGACTCGAACAAGATTGCATTGTCGTGGCGCGGGGACGGTGAGTATTTTGCGCTCAGTCGCATCGACACTACCTCAAACGGCGTGCAACGTCGTGTGATTCGTGTCTACAGCCGAGATGGGGTCCTGGACTCAGTCTCAGAACCTGTGAACGGCCAAGAGGACCAGCTGGCATGGCGACCTTCGGGCAGTCTTATTGCTTCTGTTCGTCGACTGGACAGCTCCAAAGATGGCTCACCACTTGAGCTAATATTTTTCGAAAGAAATGGCCTGCGCCGTGGCGAGTTTTCACTTCGCATTGATGGCGACGAAGAAGTGCGCGAACTGAGCTGGAACTCTCAGTCCGATATCCTTGCTGTGGTACTCGACGACAGAGTGCAGCTATGGACTACAAAGAATTATCACTGGTACTTGAAACAAGAAGTTTACGGACGACGAGACGCTTCGTGCCGTCCAAAGTCCGCGCGGTGGCATCCTGAGAAGCCAAACACTCTTGCCATCGTATATGACCACCAAGCCGTGGAAGTCCATGAATTCGCATGGTGCATCAACTCCGGTCCAACAGAACAGGGCAGGGATTGTGGATTATGTGCTGTCATCGATGGATCAACGCTCAAAGTGACGCCGCTCAAAATAGCCAATACTCCACCACCTATTGCATTTCGTGAATGCCAGGCGCCTGGTCCTATTCTCAGCATTGCAGTGAGTGCGGACAACCAACGATTTGCCATCCTGACAGCGACAACTGTGGTGATTTATGGGTGGGAGCTGGGGGACGTTGCACGAGGTGTCTGTGCGCCCACAGAGCAGTGCAGATATCTGCTCGACAGGACCAGAGTGGGGCTTGCTAGGCAGATTGCTTTCTGTGGTACGTCCGACCTTGCAGTGCTGGCTGATGTGAAGGAGTCTGTTTCCAGCATTGTGATTCTTCGGGTGACTGATGACAAGGTTGAAGAGGTAACTACTCTTCCACTCGACTTGAATGTTGCTGTACTTCAAGCCTGGCCGAGCGGACGCGCATTCGCCATCGAGACATATGACGGCACTGTCAGCGTGTTGCGCTCTCCGCGGTATGACTTGCAGTATGTCACAAAACTGCCAGTATATTGCCCGACACTTGCCATCACTTTGCTGAGTGACAGTATTGCTGATCTCACTAACCAGATGGAAGCTTCGGAACTCAATGATCAAGATCTGATAGTGAGCGACGACGAAGAGAAAGTGACTGCTGCGAACGGCTCTCTCGACCCTGTCGCGCGATGGGACCTTGGTGCTGGTGGTGTCGATGTGCCGGCTGAGGGCGATCGACCTGCAACGGCCGGGCTGGCGGGTCTGGGCGGAGCAGACCTGGGCACTCACACTGATGCGGGCTTCGGGGAAGTTGGAAAATCGATGCGTGGCCCAGCTGCCACGCCTGGTGTCGATACTCTACAGAAGCTTGATTATTACGAGGGCAGTGGCGTGGAAAACACAATACCAGCAATCGTATTTGGTCTAACTGCAGGCGGAAAGCTGTTTGCCAACGAACGCCGCCTGACCAATGCAGTGACATCTATGGTGCTGACTGACAAATATCTATTGTTGACCACTGCTCAGCATTACCTAAAGTTCGTGCATCTCTCTAGCGACGTCGCCACCATTGAGGTGCCCGGTGATGGCCTCGGCGTGGAAGATGAGCGTTCGCGTGTAATTGAGCGGGGATCAGTGCTGGTGACGGCTATGCCCTCGAAAAACGCGGTCGTTTTGCAGGCTCCACGCGGAAACCTAGAGACCATCTGCCCGCGCATCATGGTGCTGAGTGGCATTCGAAAGAACGTCCTGGCGCTGAAATATCGCGATGCTTTCCTCTCTTGTCGAGTCAACCGTGTGGATCTCAATATCTTGCACGATTACTCTCCGGAACTGTTCGGTGCACACTTATCTACGTTTGTGAACGAGCTGGGCTCTACGGAGTACCTCGATTTGTTTCTCAGCGAATTGAAAGAGTCAAACGTCGCTGAGACAATGTATCGAGAAACTGGTGTGGACGTCGTTGATTCATCGGAGGCAAGGGCAGATGTCACAGCTGATATCAGCGGGTCCAAAGTCAACAGTGTTTGCGACGCAGTGCTTGAGGTATTGCTTCAGGACCGCCAGCGGTGGTTGCAGTCTATTCTCACCGCGTATGCATGCAAAACTCCGGCTGACCTGGAAAGCGGGCTGCGACTCGTAGCTGGCTTGGTGACACAAGAGGAAAGAGACAATGCTATCCAGCATCTCTGTTTCCTCCAAGATGTCAATCTGGTTTATGATACGGCTCTGGGGCTCTACGACATTGGCCTAACACTTCAAGTCGCGCAACAGTCGCAAAAAGACCCTAAAGAATATCTGCCGTTCTTGCAAAATCTCCAAGAGCAGCCAGAGCTGCGTCGTGAGTTCCTAATCGACGACTACCTCAAAAAACGAGACAAGGCTCTATTGAGCCTATGCAAGATGGATGATGCGTTTGACGAAGTGAAAGAATACGTTGTTCGCCATGACTTGTACAAGTCTGCATTGAAGATCTATGAACGCAACTCAGATCGTCAGAACGCGATACTGGGTCTTTTCGCTGACCACCTCTATGCCCAAACAGCCTATGTAGAGGCGGGCCTGACATACGAGCTTCTGGGCAACGTTAGTGCTGCTCTCGAGGCCTATCGAGCCGGCGGGCGCTGGTCGGAAGCCCTGACATGTCTCGAGAAATATGGCCGACGACTGGCTGGCGATGAGAAGCTACGCGAGGTAGCATTGCACCTAGCGGAGAATGCGGTAGAGGTACGACAGTATCGCGACGCGGCTACTGTGTACGTTGATTATCTTGGGGATGTTCGTGAGGCGATTCGCACGTTGTGCAAGGGCTATTTCTTTGATGAAGCAATACGCATCGGAGCACATCACTGGGAATCTACCGCAGACAGTCTTGTGGATGCAGGGCTGATGGAGGGCTTTGGACAAATCACTGAATTGCTGAGCGACTGCCGTGCCCAAATTTCATCGCAGGTGACGCGGTTGCGAGAGCTGCGGGCTAAAAAGGCCTCTGATCCAGTAGGGTTCTTTGATGGGCCGGATGATACACCAGACAACGTCTCTCTTGCACCAAGCGAGGCGTCCACATCGGCTACGTTCTTCACTCGATACACAGGCAAGACTGGAGGCACCGCTCGGACGGGTGCTACACGTCGCACAGCAAAGAACAAGCGGCGTGAGGAGCGCAAACGGGCACGCGGTAAGAAGGGCAGCGTGTATGAAGAGGAATATCTGGTTAACTCCATGGGGCGTCTCATTGATCGCGTCGACGAGACTCGGGCTGAGGCTAGACGACTGATTGAGGGTCTCCTGCGCCGCGACATGAAGGAACACGCATATCAGATACAACGCAGTTTTTGCAACGTCGTTGCTAGCCTCCAGGACTGCGTCGTGGAGGTTTTTACTCTCAGCGAGAGAGACCGTGAACGGTATGACGACGAAGGTAACGTCTATCATATCGATCAAAAACCTATTCCCACTATCAGGGACTTCGAACGACTAGCCATGTTGGACTACTGACGGCGAGAAAATATTTAATGTATCATAGCGTCGTGGGCTTGTATAGTAAAATGGTCATGCTTTGGAGGCGTCGGGTTCTGCCGTGGGAGGTTGAGCCCCTGGCAACTTGCTAATCGGCGACGGGACATTGGTGCTGTCTACCAAGGGTGGCCGTCGTGGGTGTGCGTTCTTCTGTGGCGGCATGCCGACACCCCGATGTGGCGGTGTTAGCGCATTTGAGTTGTGCCCTGGGCTATTTACTGACGAGTTTGACGCAGCCACATTTGCCCTTTTAATGGGCACTGACTTCGTCGGGTCGACCGTCCGTCGGAGTGACGGACTTTGGAACGAGGGATCAAAGAGATTTGAGGTCGGGACTGGGCTGTTAGATTGGACCTGTTGTGCTGCGCGCGCGCTGAAGAACCGGACAGGCGTCTCTGCTGCCGGCACGGCTCCTGTGCCTCCTGCAACAGTCTCGACGGCACCAGCGGTGTTGCTCGAAGCATCTGCCGACGGGGCAGCAGAGGCGTCAACTGAGTTCGCCTGTGGAGGGCCGGCGGTCACCACTGTGTCGTCCTCAAGTTCTAATTCGCCATACTCGTCGAAGATATCACTACCGAAATGGGGGTCGTCGTATTCTGTGATGCTGGGCGCAGGTTTCGCTAGCGCGGCCGCTGCCTCCCGCGGAGGCTTGCTGGTCGGAGCTGTAGGCCGAGGATTGCCACCTGCAGCTTGTTGCGCCGGGGGTCGGCTAACTGTTATGTTGCTGTTGGTGGGGGCAGTTGGTCGAGGTTCCGAGGTACGCTGTCGCTTCGCATCGTGGGTGTCGGACCTGCGCAAAAAATCGGGCTGTACGTACTCTTCTGCCTTCACACCGCGCAGGACGTCGGCGTAGCGGTTGTTGTAGAGACAGTTGCCCAGCACGTTGCCGAAATGACGGAGTGCGCGCTTCACAGCGTCTGTGGTAGCCTCCTTCTTGGCCTTTTCAAAAGCAACGCCCTTGTTACGTTGGTTGTCAGCTTGGCCACAGCCCACGTCCTCGTGGAAGGTGCCGTCGCGAAGCGTGATGCGAATCACCACCGACACGAGCACTGAACAGCGGCCGTCGGGCAGCTCCTTTTCCCAGTCGACGGTAAAACCTTTGATCTCGCTGTTCCAGCCATTGAAGCCAAACACCTCGTTGGCGAGATTGATCGCCTTCCAGCCCTCGATGTAGCGGTGAGTGGTGCCACCCTGGCCGGGGCGTATGGACACATATTCGGGGCCTAGCTGGCGGTCTAGGACGCTCTGAAGCTCGCTGCACTTCTCCTCGCTCCAGACCGAGTTGAAGCGCGACACGAAGGGGTTCTGGTCGCTCACGCCCTGGCCGTGGCTCGCGTAGATGTCTGAGCGGTATGGCATTGTTGCCTTCGAGGTTCCTCGTCGCCTCCGACACGCGTTGTCGCGTTTTACCCGGGCAGCGGTCACGTGACCGCAACGCGTGGAGCCGCAACCCTTACCCTCAACAGTCACGTGACTGGTGCGTGCTCACGTGACCGGCCGCTCGCAAGCCATCGCATACAAACCAAACACGGCGGTGAAAAATCCCGAACACACTATGGTGGCAGTGGCACGGATAGTGCCGTCGACAAGCTCGCGGCCCCAGGCACCGCACTACCATGTGCTGCTGAGCACCGTCCTCGAGCGGCGGTTTCGGTCCGCCGCTTGGCTCATCATGGTGGTGTGCTGGCTCGTCGTTGCGACAGTTCTGGGCCTCCGGTCGCGGCGTGAGTGCTTTCCGCTCTGGACTGCTCAATTGCTAACCCAGTGTCGTGGCTGTGGTGGCTGCTGCCGTTCCGGGCAGTGCTACTGTTTGTGTCGGCGTTCTTTGTGCTGGTTGAGCGGAAACGAAACCTGCGGGTGAGCCGGCGGACCTTCCGGACGCAGATCTCGGAGATAGCACACGTTCTGACGAGCGGAGACTTTGCTGCCACAGCGATCCTCTACGTTCTGTCTGCTTCTCTGTTCTACATGCACTATCGGTGGCAGCTTCGTGGACTGGGCTGGACAGTGGCAAACGACGACCGGGCCACTCAACCGAGGCTCAACGAGCGGTGGATATACTACAACTACTTTGCCGTGTATGTGGCCCTCTTTTACGCGGTTTGGTTCTACGTGTTTCAAGACAGGGACCTGCTGTATTTTCCCCCGGTGTCGCTGCCGCCACGACAACGCGTCGTGAGCCGCCTGCTGCCGAACGTCTTCACAGCTGGGGTTACGGCGCTCGTGGCAACCGTCACCGCACCGCTGGCCTATCGCCTCCTCGTGCGCGACCGCGCTTGGGCTGTGTGCCACTGGTTCGTGAGCCGCTTTGTGACGCTTGATCGCACTGGGGCGTATATCTCGTTCCGTTCGTGGCTAGCGATCCTCGGAGACAACCTCTTCAGCACATTTGTACTGCTGTTCCTGTGGGAGTTCACCAACTCCGTGTTCAGCATATACATGAGCCTCGGCCCGCTGCATCGTGGCCGGACCATCTCGGAGCGCTCGCCGGATCCGAACGGCAGTCTTGTGCTCGGGTTGCGCATGTCGCATCGCAAGCTGACGCGCCTGATTGCGTTTCAGGAGCTTCTCCACATCTCAATGCACGACGCTGCTCGTCGCATTGAAATCTTTCAGGACATCGACCGCCCTACGCCTATTTGGACACAAATCTGGACCGAGTCGCGCGGTGTCATCACTAGCGTCGCACGAAGGCTGGATAAAGAGCGAGACGAGAAGCAAGAAGCCAAGAAGCAGGTAGCAGCCGACAAGAACAGTTCAACAGTGCCGGCTGCGCCCAAGGCCACTCCTGGCGTGCCCGTGCTCTCGGCTCGGCACGATGCACGCATCTTCCTCGCGACTCCATCAAAATCGCGGCTACTGACGGGCCTCCAGGACCCGAACGCCGAGCGCAGTGCTGAAACGGTCGAGTGGTTTGCCGAGGTGCGCCGGCAAGCAGCTTTGTTCGCAGCAGAAGCAGCGGAGCTGTGGCGAAAGTTCCTTCTCTCGCCATACGGCCGCCCGTTCAGCACAACAAACGAACGCGAGGCAGGTTACCTAGTGCCGAACCCGCTCATCGTGATGGCAGCTGCGTACAGCGTGGCAAATTTCGTTGACAGCAGCATGGCCGAGGATGCCATGGGAAAGGTCCAGAACGACATCCCTGACATCCTCGATGTCTTCACACAAGCGATAATCGGGCTGGAGGCGTTTGTCGTTGCGCCGCCATGTCCATGGGAGGCTGGTCTAACCGAGAAGGAGTGTCTCAAACGGCTTGGCCCCACTGTTGATGCGCTTTATGTGTTCTACGACTGTTTCGACCTTATTGTGCAGCGGTTCCTGCCGTACCTCCACAACTTTGATCTGTCAGACATCGTCGTCGAGAGGATCCGCGCCATGGTCGAGCTGGCCGAAGACGAGGAGGACGCTGTCTCGTAGTGTATATTATTAATAATTCCCCTTTAATGTCACTTTTGGACGTTGCCACCCAGAGTGTCTTTTTTACCCGGCAGTCGCATCCTCACGTCCCTTCTGGGCCACGACACACGAAGGACGTCCACGACGAGACAGAGACTCAGAAATCACGATGGACATCCTGTCGGGGCTGCTGACGCAGGCGCAGCCCAAGCCGCAGTCGGCCTACGACACCATCACCAAATTGTGCGACCGGCTGCTGCACGGTAACCTCCTGGAGGATCGTCGCGCTGCCGTGCTCGGTCTGAAGGGCTTCTCACGCGACTACCGCGAGGCCGTGGCAGCAGGGGCCCTCAAGGGCCTCCTCAGCTCACTACGCCGCGACAGTGAGGACACAGAGACCGTTCGAGCCATTCTAGAGACGCTGGTGATTCTGTTCATCAAGGGAGACCATGTCGATCTGAGAGCATCAAAGTCCCAGATCCAGCAGGGCCGGTTCAGCGGCAAGTACCCGTCCCCTCTGCTACTCAATGCGGACCAGCCGGTGGACTACATTGCGTTGTGGCTGACAGATGAGTTCACCCAAAAGGAAGACAACATCCCTCTTCTCATCGGCCTGCTTGAGACATCGGACTTCTATGTGCGGCTCTACGCTCTTCAGCTTCTGTCTGCAATCGTGGCAAATCGGCCATTGCGCGCCCAGGAGGTCGTTTTCGCCGCACCACTCGGCATTTCGCAGCTAGTGGCAGCTCTCGACGACCATCGGGATGCTATCAGAAATGGTAAGTTTGATGGCATGTGATCTTGGACGCAACTAATACAGAGGGCATTCTTGTGCTCATGTCATTGGTGAACGACAATGCAGATATCCAGAAAGTGGTAGCATTTGAAGGGACATTTGACAAGCTCTTCGACATCATCGAGCTCGAGGGCGGGCTCGGCGGCGGTGTTGTGGTAGAGGACTGTCTGACGGTAACTGCTGCTCTTCTTCGTTACAACGTGTCCAACCAGCACTACTTCCGTGAGACTAGCTGCATTCGGCGACTTGCACATCTGCTGGACCTCGACGAACAGCGCCTCCGATTTGACGAGCAGGACACCACCAATTTGACTCTCGCACTGGAAATATGCCGTCTGTTTGTTCCTGAGGGGAACGAGGCAACCCCTACGAACCAGGATGCGCTGTGCAATGCCGGTGTACTCATCAATATCCTCAAAATAGTGTTTGGCGAGACGGCGACAGTTGCTATACGCAGCATAGCGCTGCTGGCAATAGCTGATCTGATCCGCTCGAACAACGACTTGCAGCTCAGTTTTGCATCGCTCGACGTGCCATATCGCGATCTCTCGCTGCCCGCGACCGGCCCTGAGCAACCGCTAGTCATCCCGGTATTGCAGGCACTGCTAAATTGGGCGCTTCTGAGTACTAGCGTTCACACATTTGACCTTCGCGTCGGCGCAGCATTGTGTTTGAGTTCATACTTCAAGGGCAACGAGGAAGCGAAGGACGCATTTGTAAGGGATCAGATTGCGGCGTATAAAGGAGTGGCAGCTCAAGGCGTTGGTCAGCCGGCTTCCAGTGATTCTGGCGTTTCAGAGGAGAACAAGACTTCGACAGACTCGAAGAGCGGGACTGCGACACCAGGTGAGTCACCGGAACATCGCGAGCCGAATGGGCAGACCGATGGAGACACAGGCGAAGCGAAGTATGCACCGCAAAGCTTCGATGCGAACCTCGTCGGTGCGCTTGTTGATTACGATGTTGATGGACGCCTCAACCCATATAAAGCCTGGTTCGCCGCCACAATAATGATGCATCTGTTTGAGGACAGCCATGCAATCCGTGACCTCGTGCGTGGCACTACCATTGGGGACGAGAGCGCTGGTGAGGAGGAGGTATCGGCGATTCAGGCAATGGCATCAGTCCTGGTAACGTGCCTACCCTACAACGATCCGCGCATGGCCATGGGGTATCTGATGCTGCTGTCGTACTGGCTATACGATGACGTCGAGGCTGTGAACGATTTCCTCAACGAATCAAGCACTGTTCAGACATTGGTAGGGTTTGTTACACAAGGAGCGAACGAACCATTAGTTGAGGCTATGTCTGCCGTGCTCCTGGGTATTATATACGATTTCAGCTCGCGAAAGTCTCCTGTCCCACGCGCAGAACTGCACAACCTTCTGAACAAAGCAATAGGCCGCGACCAGTACGTGTTGCAGGTCCACAGGTTGCGTCACAATGCACTATTCAAGGACTTCGACGAGGAGAGTATTCTGACGGCCGAAAAGGACGATACGGGCTTGCCTGAGGTATTCTTCGACCCCCTCTATGTGGATCTCGTCAAGGAGAATGTTAGCCGACTCCAGAGAGCCTTCGATCGCGATCCCGACCAAGAGCCTAATTCTCGTATATCGCTGGAGATGTACGAACAACTCCAGCAGCAGCACCGGGATGTGGAACGTGAACTTTCAGCAATACAGGCAGCACATCGAGAGCTGAAGGCCTCATCCGATGCTCGCATTAACGAACTCGAGTCGCGGAGAAAGTTGTTAGAGGATGAGCTGGCTCAAATGAAAAACAACTTCAGCAATGCGCAGCGCGAAGCAACTGAGTCTAGCAACAACTTGCGCCGTACGGCTGATGACCTCGTCTCCATCAAGTCGGAACGTACGAGCCTTCAAAACCAGCTTCAACAAGCGACAGCTGAGGTGGCTAGGCTCAAGAAGCAGGCGGATGAAACGGCGTCACGCGAGAAGAAGCTGACGAGCCAGCTGGCGGCAGCAAACCAAGAGCGCGAGAAGGCCCACAATGGCATCAACAAGATGAACCGCGAGCTGTTTGATTTGATGAAAGTAAAGGATGAGCTGGAAAAGCAGCAGAAGGCATCTGAGAAACGAATCCAGGAGCTCACGAAGCAGAATTCCAAGGCTGCAGAAGCAGAAGGTGCAGCCGCCCGAGAGCTTGAAGACTTACGGGGCAAATTTTATGAAACCGACAAGCTCAAAACCACACTCATTGAAAAGCTCAAAGTGGCCGCACGGCAAATTGAGGAGTTCAAGGCGGCGCGAACCGAATACGAAAAGACAAAATCGGAACTCAAGGATAGTCTCCAGGAAGAGAAGACCGCCCGCGAA
Organism: [Candida] tunisiensis; assembly: GCA_030407195.1. Classification (NCBI taxonomy): domain Eukaryota; kingdom Fungi; phylum Ascomycota; class Dipodascomycetes; order Dipodascales; species [Candida] tunisiensis. The sequence continues at coordinate 45,927 of JANJPH010000035.1, forward strand.
CGGATTGAAAAGCAGGTAGCAGAGCTCGACGAGCTTCGTAAAGCTAAGGCAACATTGGAGAACGATCTTCAAGAAGCGAAACAGCATTCGTCAAAAGTTGAAGCAGCCGCCGAAGAACGCAGCAAAGAATTTGCAGTACTCAAAAGGAACCTAGAGAAAGTCCAAAAGGAATTAGAGGATGCAAAGAATAACGCTGAAAAGGCGACTGTACTTGGTGACGAAATCTCTTCGCTCAAAACAAGCCTTGCGGCTGCTCAAGAGGCGGCCGATAAAGCGAGAGAAAAGTCGGAAACCTTGAGTGATGAAGCGGATAGTCTTCGCAAGGGCCTTGAAAAGACGAAGAGTGAGCTTGCTGAGGCTCAGAGCAGTGCCAAAAAGGCAGAAGAGTTACGTGAGGAGCTAGCGGCCAAGACAGCAAAGTTAGCCGAGGTTGAGGGAGCGAGCGATAAGGCCAAAACACTAAGTAAGAAGCTAGTGTCGGACCTTGCTGCACTTAGAAAGGAGAAAGAGGACCTGGCGAGCAAACTTGCGGCAGCGGAGAAGGAGAAGAAGGGCCTAAAAAGTAGTGCGGAACAAGCAGCCAAGGACCTTCAGCAAAAGACCAAGGCCCTTGACGCTGAACGAGAAACTCTTTCTAAAGATGCTGATGTGGCAACCAAAGAGTTGGTTGCCAAAGTGTCCGCGCTGGAGGAACAAAAGGGCTCATTGGCAAAGGAGAAAGATGAGGCCCACGAGCAGCTTGGTTTGGTTAGGCAAGAGGTCTCTGACCTCAAAGCGACGTTGAACTCACAGAGAGACGAGATGAGCACTGCGGCAGAGAAATCAGAATCGGATGTGGCAAAAGCGACTTCTCGTATCAAAGATTTGGAAGCGGAACTTGAAGCAGTGAAACGAGCAGACAAAACTGAGTCACTTCAAGAGAGGCTAAAAAGTGCCGAACAAGAGAAAGCTGTGGCCGAGAGAAAAGCGGCTAATGCAGAGAGCCAAGTGAAGAAGTTGAACTCAGAGGCCGGGGAGGCGGAGAAGACTAACAAGGAGCTCAGCGCCAAAATCAAGCAGCTAGAGAACTCTGTCGCTGAGGCCGATGAGCTGAACGCAAAGATCAAGAGGCTCGAAGAGCAGAACAAGGAGGTTGAATCACTTCGTGCAACCGTCCAGTCCTTCGATGCGGCGAAAAAAGCTGACACCGTTCCAAAATCCGATTATGACGATTTGCTGCTCATGATCACAGAGTTAGACGAGAAAGTTAGCAAATACCGTGGCAAACTTGAGGAGCTGGGGCAGGAGGTCAGTGACGACGATGACGACGATGACGATGAGGATGACGACGACGAAGATGAATCATAGAAACACATATGTGTACATAGCATTTATTTGACTTTGCCATAGCAATGTGATCATTTGCCACTGCAGTCAACAGTTGTTCAAACAAACCCAGTCTATAACCTAAAACAAAACAGCGCTCGTGGAGTTGACTACTCGGTGGATGGCCTTGGCGAGTGGTCGAGGAGTACGGGCTTGAGGACTTGTTCATCAAAGTCTTTGAACCACTTGGCATGATCGTCGACACCGCCGCGCAGAAATCCCCCGAAGGAGGAGCTTGTCGAAGACTGGCCGGCATCATTGGTGCCCGGTTGCCTCGGCATCGGTGGCAAATCTGAGATGTCGGACTCCGCGTCTGATGCGTCACCGTCTGTACTCGCACCGCCATAGGACGAAGACCGGTGTATGCGACCATGACCAACGGAGCTATGACGTGAAGTAGATGCGCTTTCAAGGTGATATTCCTCGGCGGGCCCTGAGCCTGTACGTGCGCGGCGATTGAGTTGCTTATTGTAGATGATGTTGTTGACAGTGCCACCCATACCCACCTCAATATCAAACTCGTCATCCGAGTCGGCCTCCTCTGCGACGCCGGTGCGGATGCCAAGAATCTCCAGCATTCGAGCTGTAGTACCACCAAATACGATCACTGTCAGCACGACGATGACCAAAATGGTCGCCCGCAACGAATTCGCGTCCGGTCCTTCAAGACGAGCCGCTAGAGCAACACCCACCGCACCCCGAAGACCAGCCCAGAAGAGCATCATCTGATACTGTGGCGGGATCTCGTCGGCCACGGGGTAGCCGTAGCGGCGTTGACGCTGGCGGCAAACCCAATTGACCACTTGACTCAACGGAAATACAGCAGCCCATCGACTGACGCAAATGCCAACAGCCGTGACCATGATGAATAGAGGCTTGTATATGAGCACCACTTCGGTGAACAGGGACAAGCCAAGATAAATGAAAATGAAGTTCTCCGAGAGCTGTGCGAGAAGCTGGAAGATATACTTGATGGCAATCTGGGTCCTTCTGCTCATGTTGTAGTATGCGTAGTGTTTGAGGGTCATGCCACAGAACAGCAACGAGACAATGCCGCTCATGTGGCAGCCGTTCGAGAAGAAGTAAGATGCGTACGCAAGAAGAAGCACCAGGCATGACTCGATACGGGGATTTCGTCTCACATGTGAATGCTTGAGAACGAGTGCTGTGGCCACACCCACGATTATGCCAATCAGCAAACTGATAGTAAAAGTCATGAGGAACATGCCAATACCCTTGAAAAGCGAGCTCACCTGAGGGGTTTCGTCTCTAAACTTCTGGGCAGTTTCGAACATGACAATTGACACAGCGTCGTTAAGCAGCGATTCACCAAAGATGATCGTGTACAGCTTTGGATCGACCTTGTACACTTGGAATATCGACAGAATGGTAACGGGGTCTGTTGCACTCAAGGTGGCCCCCACGCAGATTGCGTCCACGAACGAGATGTCTAGACCCTCCAGGCCGATGCTCGTCCAAATGAAGAGCAGCACCCCGAGCACAATGGCGGACAAGAATGTACCAGCGAATGCGAATGTCAGAATGGAGCCAATGTTGCGGAAGAAGTTCGCCTGGTGCAGCTCATATCCAGAGTTGAGGATAATTGGTGGCAGAATGAGATTGAAGAAGTACGAGGGGTTAAATGTCACGTTTTCCTGGATGAAATGGCCCGGCGAGATCCGGATGATCAGCCCCACTGCCATGCCGGCGACAATAGACACCACTGTTTCGTGGATGGCCTGGATGCGCTTCTGCTGGAGGTAGTATGAGGTCCACAGGGAGCCTATGAGGAGCAGAATCAAGATGAACAACGCCCATGACATGAAGATCTCCTCTGTTGCGGGGTCAGACTCCTCGTCGGGGATATCTGGGTCGGCGTCGGTGCTTTCCCGCCGCATGAGCCGCCATGCTGCCTCGTATAGCACCTCACGCATGGCTATTTGGCAGTCCTGACGGTCTTCCTCTGGCGTCTCTGCTCTGTCACCTTCGCGTGTGCGTTGCGCCTCGTGACACTGTGCGTGTGGTACATATTGGCATCGCTGACCATTTTGGGCGTGAAATTTCACGACCTCAGACTCATCGACGGAATGCTACGGGGTGGAGGGAGAGCGTTCTCGCTACCATTGCGACGATTCCCCGGGGCATTAGCGTCCTCCGTGCGCCACTGGGCGCCTCCGTGCGCGGCACAGCCTGTCGCCTCCTCCTTGTCGCGCGATTGCCGGTGGCACCCAGCGGCACGCCACTTCGCCACTCGGGGCCACGCTCGAGCAGAGGCAAGCGCCTACACAGTGCAAAACCTACCCTCGTTGGACTCTAAATGGCGCAAGGTGTGGGAGCGTCACAGTCCCCGCCATGCTGCCCCAAAGACGGGTCCGAAATACTTCGCCCTGTCCATGTTCCCGTACCCCAGCGGAGTGCTCCACATGGGCCATCTCCGCGTCTACACGATATCAGACGTCCTGGCTCGGTTCCGGCGAATGCAGGGATATAATGTCATCCACCCCATGGCGTGGGACGCCTTCGGACTGCCAGCCGAGAACGCTGCTATCGAGCGAGGCGTCGACCCTGAGAAGTGGACATACAGCAATATTGACCACATGAAGCGTCAGATGTCCGACATGCTTGCAGAGTTCGACTGGGAGCGTGAGTTTCAGTCGTGCCACCCTGCCTACTATCGCCACACCCAGCGTTTGTTCCTCGAGCTGTATCATCGTGGGCTCGCTTACCGTCGCGAGGAATTTGTAAATTGGGATCCGGTAGAGCAGACTGTCTTGGCTAACGAGCAAGTCGATTCCGAAGGGCGTTCGTGGCGGTCTGGGGCCATCGTGGAACGCAAGAAACTAGCGCAGTGGTTCTTGGGCATCACAAAGTATGCTCCCCAACTACTAGAGGATATGGATCTTCTGCGAGACTGGCCTGACAAAGTAAAGGCGATGCAGCGGAACTGGATTGGACGTTCCCACGGCGCGGAGCTACGCTTCTCTTTGCGCGGGCCTGACGCTGAGCACCTTTACACCTTCACAACCCGGCCAGATACATTGTTTGGCGTGCAATATATTGCAGTGTCCTGCTCCAGCGAGCTTGCGCTGCAGGCTAGCAAGAAAGATAGCGCACTGGCGGCGTTCTTGGAGAGAGCTAGGACTCTCCCGCCTGACTCTAAGGAGGGCCTGCGGATACCCAGCGTTGAGGCGGAGAATCCAGTAACGGGTGAGGCCCTGCCGGTGTTTGTTGCGCCATACGTGCTAGAGGACTATGGGCACGGATGTGTGATGGGTGTCCCTGGCCATGATGAGCGCGACTTTCAGTTCTGGCAGCAAAATTGTCCAGATGAGGCTGTTCGCAGTGTAATCATGCCCTCTGCAGAGGCGGATATTGCAGACGGCCCTTTGATGACGAAACGTGGTATACTGGCGGACAACTGCGGCAAGTACGCTGGAATGACGTCGGAAGAAGGGGGCAAACGGATCGTTGAAGACCTTGAACGCCGCGGATTGGCGAGCTTCAAGACACAATATCGGCTACGTGACTGGCTCATCAGTCGCCAGCGATTCTGGGGCGCCCCAATCCCTATTGTGCATTGTGATAGCTGCGGAACTGTTCCAGTACCAGAACAGGAGCTGCCTGTGCTTCTTCCGAAGAGTTTGAATGCTCCCCTCGCACATAGTGAGGAGTTTGTGCGGTGCAAATGTCCAAGCTGTGGAGGCGATGCTTCTCGCGATACCGACACCATGGATACGTTCATGGACAGCTCGTGGTACTTCTTCCGTTTCTGCGACCCGCAAAACGCTGACAAGCCCTTTGATGCTGATAAAGCCAGTGAGCTCATGCCAGTCGATATCTATGTGGGCGGTATAGAGCACGCGATTCTTCATTTGCTCTACGCTCGCTTTGTGGCAAAATTTCTCGCTGATGCAGGCATGTGGTCGGGCGGAGACTTGCGTGGCGAGCCTGTTCGTCGCCTTGTGACCCAAGGAATGGTTCATGGCAAGACATTCAGTGACCCGGACACTGGCCGCTTCCTCAAGCCGGACGAAGTTGACAAAGAAACTGGTTTGATTGCTTCAACAGGCAAGGCAGCCGTGGTGACATATGAGAAAATGTCCAAGAGCAAGTACAACGGCGCAGATCCTGGGGAATGTATTGCGATGTATGGCGCGGACAGCACTCGTGCCCACATCTTATTCCAGGCTCCCGTGACCGAGATTTTGAACTGGGATGAAAGCAAAATCGTCGGGATCCAGCGATGGCTCCAGCGCGTTCTCTCACTCAGTGAAGCTTTGGAGCGACGTGTCGCGACGATGGAGGACACATATTTTGCAGAACTGCTTCTCGCATACACTCGCAACAATTTGGGTCTTGTGACAAGCGAGTTCTCCGAACCAGAGGCAAAGCTGTGGCGAGAACTCAACCGGACTGTCGAATCAGTTGCTGAAAGCTTCTCGGAATCCCTGTCCCTCAACACTGTAGTATCAGACTACATGAAACTTACAAGGGCTCTACAGGATGCTGAACGGCAAGTGGACAGCAGTCAAGTGAGGCTGGAACTGGTGATTGAAGCTTATCAGCGGCTAGCAAGAATTATTGCGCCTGTTGTGCCAGCCACGGCCGAAGAGGCGTGGGAAATGGTAACGGTGCGCGTTTTGAAGCAGCCCTGGGTATCCGTGTTCACTCAACAATGGCCTGGTACCGAGCCCGTTGAGCTGCCCGACAAGATCGAGTACAACGTCATCGTGAACGGCAAACGCAAGTTCTCTTTTGAGGGACCCAAGAGCCTGGCTGATGATCCCGACGTTTTCCGGAACACTGTGCTAGCATCGCCTGACGGCCAAAAGCATTTGGCAAACGCGAACATTACCAAGACGATTGTGCCCAAGAATAAGAAGGGCATCAGCTTCGTTGTCAAATAATTTTGTATATATATTGTACATAAAGAGATGCATTTCACTGATGGTGACGCCGAGACAGACACTCACGATGCGTTCACGGTGCTCATCCTTTGATAGAGCGCAGCAACTCCTTTGAATTCGTGACGTGCGTGATGGCGACTTAACAATGCTCTTAGCTTATCATCTCCTAGTTCGAGGCCATCCAATGCCTCAGAGACCTCGGTGCCACTGTAGCCGGCAGTCGTTCCCTCTTTGGATCCAAGTTGACTTTGAAGATACAGAAACGTCATTCGAGCCCACAGTGCAGAGTGAGCGATGCTGAAGAGCCGGTCCATTTGGATGCCGAAGCTTTGACCAAGTTGCAATAGACGTTGTCGAAGACTGTCCGGGGGATCAAACGCACGAGATTGAGGCTCAGAGACTGTGGTTTGTGTCCACAACAGATCTTGGAATTCTGAACACACCGCGAGCCAGGCTTCATTCTCATCGTACTTTCTTCTGTCCTCGAGTGCACAATTAGCGGCGATCAGTCCGCAGAGGTAGTCTTGGACAGCTGGTACAGATGTGAAGTTCAGCAGCATCAGAAGTTTAATGTCAGGGTATACGGCCGCGCCACGTCTCATTTCAGATTGCTGAATCTCATCGAGAGACTCAATCAGACGGAATTCTGCCGACACGGCTCTGTTTTTCATCACGGCATCTGCTCCCGTTGCCATAACGTAGCTTGCGAAGTCACTCAGACTGTGAGGCTGATCTAAGTCACTCAGACTGTGAGGCTCATCTAGTGCAGTTGCGGTCAGTCGCCAGTGGCGGGCCATTGTGGCAAATGTCATGAACAGCCGAGGGTATAGCTCCGGCTTCGCGCGACAAACCTCGCACATTCTGTCGAAAATAGGCCGCATGCTTGCGAAGTCTGAGCCTTGTTGGCAAAGGGCCAGACACTTCCACACCTCCGCTACACACGCATCCCCGTTCCAGTTCAATAGATACTGGTTCATCCATTTCTGTAGCGCCACGGGGACGGACCCTCTCGAACGCGCGAACGCTATGACGTGCCGCAGTAATGGCGCCAAAGTCTCTGGCGATTCCTCCGCGGCAACCAACGCGTGATGTAGCCAGGTGTTGAGCCGTGCCTCGGCGCCGCTGTCGCATCGAAGAAGGTACACTGTCGTCAATAGCGGCGAGTTGCGCAGCACAGCTCCCATTTGGAGAGGTAGGCTCAAGGCGTGCAACCTGCGCACAAGGTGGTCCAGGGAGCGCATGTGCTCAGCGCCGAGCGCGTTGTCATCACGTCGCAATCGACTCTGTATGGGGGGGAGACCAGGAGCAAACTCGGTTTGTTGCTGCTCCGACAACGCGTAGCCGTCTCTCAGGCCTGCACCTGTCTGCTGGAGCGCTGTTATTCGCTGGAGAGTGACAGGGTCGGGGTGAGAGAACCGCTTTCCCCTTGCCCGCTGGACGTCATGCCAGCCCGGCACTTCGAACGATGCTGGTGCCAGACTCTTGAACCTTCTTAGTAGTGTAGTGAGGTACGGGTCGCCAGTGTATCGCCGCCACAGGTCATAGAGGTATTCCACGCGCCACGGTTTCACGAACGACCAACGAACGGCTTGATACAGCAGCTGTGATGCCCATGGCCGGAGTGTTTCGTACGCCAAACATTGGAACAGAACGTGGCAGACGCGTCGAACTGAGGCCTCGTCGTCCAGCACTGGGTAAACGAGCACCAGCCAGCGCAGCAGCTGCGCCTGCACCGGGAATGACACGCCGGAGTTGGGGCCCAGGCAGCCCACTACCGCGACAACGACATTGGCGCCCACCGCGTCCCTCGGAAGAAGCCAATCCCTCACTATACGTCTCAGCGTAGCCCCCGGAATGTAGCACTTGTGGCTGAGAGTGTCCACCAGGCTTGCTAGCTCGCTGGCGCCGAGGCCGTGGTCAGGACACAACAGGGCCAGCGCAGCCAGCGCCTCCGTCAGACGCTCGTTAGATAGCCGTTCGGTCCGCGCTGCGTTAGCCAGTGCGAGCAGAGGTCTGGTTGCTGCGTCTCACCGGCTCCTAGCTCCGCCACAGCCCACGCTATCCGTTCCGGCGCGGTCGCATCCGTCATGGTTCGCGTCGCGTCGGAGGACGCAGATGGAGACATGAACATGAAACAGTCAAGACAAAAAAAAAACCGTCGATATTGTCTACTCTAAAGTACAAATGCTAGATGACGACCACGCAATAAATACCGCCTACTCCTTGAGCGTAACCTCATTGGTTCTGTCGAACACGGTTCTGGCGCGAACGTACGGGTCAAGCACGACGTAGTTGCGTCTCAGCTTGGTGGCAATGTCCTGTCTCTTCTGGTATAGGGTCTTGTGGGCCTCGCTGTCCTGGGTCTTGAGCCACTCCAGAGTGGTCTCCTCGTAGGACCGGTACAGCTGAGCGCGGTCCTGAAGAATCTGCTCGCGGGTCTGCTCGTCAGAGAGCTTGTCGTTCTCGCCCGGCACGGGCTCAACGTACTTGTAGATGAACTCGTCGTCGCCCTTGAGGTTCTTCTCGATGTACTCGCGGGGGATGAACTTCTCGAGGTCCTTGGGGCCACGGGTGAAGGAAATCTTGGCAGCGACAACCGGGTCGAGCCAGTGCTTGATGATGTTCCAGATGCCCTTGAAGATGATGGGGGCGTCGTGGATCAGCAGGATACCGAGGGACTCGGGGTAGTGGGCCTCAAAGCACTTGATGATGAACTTGACAGCGGCGTAGTCCATGTTGTGCAGGTAGAAGGTGGACAGGTCGAACAGCACGGCGGCGGTGTCGACGGGGTCCTTGAGGGACAGACGGGTGGTCTCGATGACAAACACGGTGAAGTCCTCCATGGTCTTCTCGCTCTGGGCCTTGGGGTCGTGGTAGCGGGGCTTGACGTGGACGAGGGGACGGCCCTTGAGGTCCTTGCCGTGGATGAAGCACTTGCCCGAGTTGAGCTGGAGCAGGAACTCCTCGTCGTTCTTGGCGATGGCGTTGTACTCGCCGCGGAACGCGATCTCCTCGACGTTGGACTCCTTGAGACGCCAGTGCATGGTGGCGCTGAACATGCCGAGGGCCTTCTTGACGTCCCACTTGCGGGCGCGGAGGAAGCGGAGCAGCAGGTTGTCGGGGTTGTCGCCGCGGACCATGTCCCACACGGCGAGACGGAGCTCCTCGGGCTGGATCGTGCCGAGGGACGAGATGAAGTCGATCTTGCTGTACTTGTCGTTGTCCTGGGCGCTGGCGTCGTTCTTCTTGCGGCCAAAGAGGCCGCCGCTCTTCTTGGGGGCGGCGGGCGCGTCGTGGAGATCGGACTCGGACCGAACGGACTGGATCAGATTGGCGGGCAGGAGGCCCTGGAACTCAAAGAGGAAGGTCCACATCTCCTTGAGCTTGTACTCCTGCTCCGGGGTGAGCGTTGCTGCCCGGCCGGGGAGTTCCTCGTACGTCATGGTGGTCTGGGGGGCGGAGCGGGGGCGAGTTGAGGCCGAAATGGTGAAGGAGTGGAAGGGAGTTGGCGGGAGCGCGGGGGGACTCGGAGAGCTGATGGCGGGACGACAGAGCGGACGCGAGAGCGTATATATAGTAGCAGAGCACACAAGTTCCCCAAACTCCAGACTGGTACTGATCTTGTGTTAAACGGTTGGGATGCCGCGTTGCAACTCTAATAATGTCCACGGGAACGTCCAAACGGCGCGCAAACCGAAGTACAGTGAGACACTTCCTTGACGAGGGCCCCGATTCGCCCCTACCCTGGCGTATACCGCCGTGGTGAGACACGCTTTCCCCAGACAGCCTCAACGGCTCGAGAATGTGATTTCCCGGGCCCTTGCCGAGGGCTGTTTGGCTCGGGGCCTTTGTGCGATCCCCGCGGCCTGTCCCCGTCCCCCTGACAGCCAGACAAGGGCACCGATCCCCGCTGTCCCGCCTGTCTCCCCGTCCCTCTGCGCCTCTCCCTCCCCGCTAATCCTCCCTATCTGTCCGCTACGCTCCGGTCGTATATACCTCCATTTACCATCCCGTCGGTACCTGCTGGGCGCCGACGGCCGATCTACAGCCAAAAACAAACGCGACGTCGTCGCTGTGGCACGTCTGCGCCAGCCTCGTAGCGGCCGAGAGGCGTGCCGTCCCCGCCGCCTGTTCCTGGTCGTGCCGTCAACCCGGACAGGGCGCCCAGGCCCCCAGTCCCCCCCCCCCCCACCCCCCCACCCCCCCCCACCCCACCCCCCCCCCCCCCCCCCCCCCCACCCCCCCCCCCAGGCCCGGTTCCCCCCC
>JANJPH010000360.1:0-10058 GCA_030407195.1 [Candida] tunisiensis
CCGCCCACCTACCACCCTACGAACAAGTTCACGGTGGCGTTCCAGAACATTGTCGATGCGTACGGCATTGCGCAGTACCGCGAGATCAACCCGGGCCTGGCCACCATCGTGACGTTTCCGTTCATGTTCGCCATCATGTTTGGTGACCTCGGCCACGGCATTCTGCTGACCATGGCGGCCCTGGTGCTGGTGCTCAAGGAGAAGCAAATCGCAAAGATGTCGCGCGACGAGATCTTTGACATGGCCTTCACGGGGCGCTACATCATCCTGCTCATGGGCCTGTTCTCCATGTACACCGGTTTCCTCTACAACGACATCTTCTCCAAGAGCATGACGCTCTTCCGATCGGGCTGGAAGTATCCCGAGCACTTTGAGGCGGGCGATCCGGTCACAGCGACCAAGCAGGGTGTCTACCCCATTGGCATCGACTATGCGTGGCACGGGGCAGAGAACGCGCTGCTGTTCACAAACAGCTACAAGATGAAGCTGTCTATCCTTATGGGTCACATCCACATGACCTACTCTTTTTTCCTCTCCCTTTTCAACCATCTCTTCTTCCACGACACGATTGATATCTGGGGCAACTTCGTGCCGGGTCTGCTGTTCCAGCAGGGCATTTTTGGGTATCTTGCTCTGTGTATCGTCTACAAGTGGACTGTGGACTGGGTCGCCATTGGCAAGCCCGCGCCGGGACTGCTCAACACGCTCATCTCCATGTTCCTGTCGCCGGGCACGGTCGACGAGCAGCTGTACCCCGGCCAGTCTGTTGTGCAAGTGCTGCTCGTGCTGATTGCGCTGGTGTGCGTTCCGTGGATGCTGTTGCTCAAGCCATTGTATCTGCGGCACAAGATGAACAAGGAGAAGCGCGAGGGCTACATGCCGCTCGCGGCGGCCGTGGAGGGAGCGGCAGACGACGCGGCGAACAACGCTGAGGCGGATGCGGCCGGCACGGCCGAGATTGCCGCTGCCAATGGCGGGGTGCAGCACGACACGGAGGACGACGAGGAGGGTCACGAGGAGACGTTTGGCGACATTATGATTCACCAGGTGATCCACACCATTGAGTTTTGTCTGAACTGTGTGTCGCACACCGCCTCGTACCTCCGTCTGTGGGCGCTGTCCCTGGCACACGCGCAGCTCAGCACGGTCCTGTGGTCGATGACGATCGAGGGCGCGTTCGGGATGAGCGGCGTTGTAGGCGTGCTGATGACCTTCTTTCTGTTCGCCATGTGGTTCGTCCTGACGGTGCTGATTCTGGTGGTGATGGAGGGCACGTCGGCCATGCTTCACTCGCTCCGTCTGCACTGGGTGGAGGCCATGTCCAAGTTCTTTGTTGGCGACGGCAAGCCCTACGAGCCGTTCAGCTTCAACGCCATTCTAGACGACAAGAGTTAGAAGAGTTTTACAATATACGCTTTTTCTTATATACGCTGCTTCATGCTGATGTCGTGGAGGTGCATCGACTCCCAATGGTGCTCGACGATGGACAGCTACCTCTCCATCCCGTCGTCGCACAACGCGTCGCGGGCGGCCAGCCCGGCCAGCAGCGCGCCGAGCGTGCACCGGTCGCCGGCCAGCCGGCCTGAGGGCGCGACACGGACGAAAAGCGAGCAGGCGCTCGAGGCGCTGGAGCAGCTGGATCTCCTGCCGCACGTGCTGGCGCTCATGGAGCGGGTGGACCGGGGCGAGGTGACGGCCAAGAACGTCGAGAACGAGGCCGGCTCCATCCGCGTGCGCATTCAGCGGGCGCGCGGCGCGGCCCTCGACATTGACGGCTCGGAGCACAGCGTGGCGTCGCGGAGACGCAAGATCCAGCAGTTGCAGCACACGATACGGCAGAAGCAGGAGCTTCTGGGGTCGTTGCAGGGGCTGCTGGCCCGGCAGCGGCCCGCTGAGCCGGACGGTGGTGCCGCCGAGGCCGGCGCCGTTGCGCAGGAGAACGGCACCGCGCCTGGCATCACCGTCAAGTCGCCGGGCAACGACGGCGACGTGAGCATGGACTTTGGCCTCGAGCCGTCGCTGGGCGACGACGGCCCGGATCTCGGCGACATGGGGCTGCTGGGGACGTAGGGGGCCCGGCGCACGTGACCGCGGGGTGGCGACACCCGATTATGTAACTATTATGTAACAACAGCCAGACGCGTACGTAATACACGTGACGTAACAACCGCAACGGGCAGTATGACGTAACGTTAGCGGACGCGATTACATAACCGAGATCGGTGACATATAGCACATGCTACTTGAACGGTTTATACCCTAACCCGGACGTCCCTCTGTTTGAGGTTCCTGTGGTTAGGGTTCAACCCTGGCCCGTTTACTTGAAGCTTAGGAGAGAGGCTTCCCCTTGACTAGACATTGAGTATTTCCTGTATATCCATTCGATAAGTACGGTTGTAATTCGTCCAATTAAGGAAGCCTAGATCTCGAAAGGTTCATTGTAGCTAAATTGCCCCTTTTAACTATCACAAACTCTAATGACAATTCAGTGGGAACCATAGGACCTAACGGCAAAAGCAGAGCTATGGCCGCGGGCCACTCCAGCTCGGAAGAAGCCTTGTCTGCGGAGGAATCCACCGAGTCTCGTATGGGACGAGGGACCGGTGAGGATCGTCTGGATGAACTCACCGAGGAAGCTTACATCAAGATGACGGAGGAGCGCCGAAGCTATTCGAAGGCCGTGACCGAGCGACACAACGCCAAGTTCGACGACCTGAACAAGTGGGAGCAGTCTGTGGCTGCGGTGCCGCGCTTGACCACGGCCGATCAGAAGGCCGACTCGGTGCCTGCCGTTGTGGCGGACGAACATGAGGATTCGGTGAAAATGAACCTGGATCACGAGTCTACCGTCACTCCTCCGACTTCCGACGAGGAGAGCGAGGAATTCCGCCGCAGGAATGTGGTGAGTAACCAACGCTTCTTGGCCGCGAGCACTAAAGCGATTAGATCGCCCACTCCGGTGCCGATAAGGCCGAAGGTGCCGAAGCCCACGAACACAGGACGGTTCACCACCCGTTCCGGAGATCCGTACCGCACCTTCGAAGGTCCTGGGGGGCAAGACAGTTCTCTCAAGGGATTTGTCGATCTGGAAACGATGCGATCATGGGGAATCTACACGTCTGAGGCGGAGTTCAAGGCCGAGAACCCGGACTTCCGCCCCAGCATCAGGGGCTTCGGCTCGACTCAACCGGGCCTACGTATTGAGGTCCCGGAAAAGGTGTCTTTTCGCCTGGTTCTCCAGATCCTCGAAGTTCAGGAACACTGTATCTCTACAAGAATTCCGTTCTCCAGGTGGGGCCAAGTGGCGATTCAGCACATGGATGAGAACCACGAGGCCCGCGGCCTCGGCCCTTGGTACAACGACTGGCTGAGCGTGGTTAGGCGATGCTTGCAGCATATCGACGTAACTCAGATGCTTGTCAACCGCATCGAGGCATTAATGATATTGGAGCCGACCGTGGGTTCGCCGATCGCAGACTTCCTGTCCACGTATCGAGACATCGAGACCCAAATCTCGCCCGATCACCTGCCATTTCTGACCCGCCGTTTGATCCTCTTTGGAAAATTGGAGAACAAGGTGTCGCCTTGGCTGTATGAATCAGAATATCAGACTCCCTCAAAGACGATGGAGGAAATGTACTCGCGTCTCTTCAGCGCCTTCGGCACCACAACATGCGAGATACAGAACGAATCTCTGTCGTACCCGGAGGGCGAAGAACTCGTCTGGGCTCAGCTGTCCTACGCCGTGCCGCAGGAGTCCAAGCCCACCACTAGTCTGGCGTCCGAGTATCGCGGAGAACAGCCAGGCGGCCAGGTGGACTGCTACTATGGTAAAGGTCCTCACTATGTGAACAACTGCCAAGAGTTGAAAGTGGCCCAGGCTCATGCCACTCGCAAAAAGAGCGACCGTGGCCAACGCAACGGCAGTTGTAGCTCACGTGCGCCGGGCAGGTCGATTCAGAACCGGTCCGGACAGCAAGGTGGCCCGCCACAGTCCCAAGGGCCGTGGTGGTAAATTTAGTCCCGGCAAGCCATTCAAGACCAAGTTCAGCGGAGGCTATAGCTACCGGCCTACATGGTAGATGGCAACCCGGTGATGTCTGGGGCACACCAAAGTCGCCGCTTGTTGGACGAACGACGGCGTTTGGCTGTTGCTGAAAGGGTTATGCCCTAACCCGGCATCCCGGTGTTTGAGGTTAGGGTACGCCCCTGCCCGTCTACTTCGAAGCTTAGAATGAGAAGGAGAGGGTAGCCTCGCCTTGACTAGACATTGATTGGATCCTGTACTACGGTTGTAATTCGTCCGTTCGGGAGGCCGAGGTCTCTAAACGTCCCATGTGGCGGTCACTCTGACGGTGCACCGGCGGCAGCATGACGTAACCCCTACGTGTGCGATTACATAACCAACCGTGACATAACGCGCGCCGCGCCGCTGACACACTGCTTATGTCACAGCGCAGGGCATCGGCTGCACTCCAGTGCTTCCACGCATTGCCAGAACCCCCCACACCGCCACCCTCACCACCAGCACCATCCATCCACGCGGCGGACAGGGCAGGCTGGCACGCCAATTGACACCGAGCATGAGCGCACAGCCGCTGGCAGACACACCCGCAATCAACCTCACCCCTGCGTCGAACAACGACCGCAACATCAGCTCCACCGCGGCGTCGGTGGCAAGCGACACCGACTACCAGACGACCACGGCGTCCAGCAGCCCCAGCCGTCCACTGAGCCGCAGCTCTACGCTGTCGGGCGTGTCCACGACCGCCTTCAAGGACGGTGTCGAGGGCAAACGCATCCACCGTCTCCACGATCCCCTGGGCTACTCGGCATGGAGCACCCTCTACGGCGCCGGCTCGGGCACGGGCACGCCCCTGTCCGGCACGTCGAACCTCAACGGGCCGGGCAAGACGTCCCTCGCCAATAACGCGGCCGCCGAGAGCGACCCAGAGGCGGCGAGGCGACGGCCAGCTACGTCGTGGAGCACGTGCGCGGCGCGTCGACGGTCGAGCGCGAGACGTCGTGGCCCATGTACCGCATGTACGGCGGCCACAACGACAACACGCAGTGGGTGCTCAGCGGCAAGTACGCGTGGTGCTAGCGTGGGACGGTCCTGTTGGTCCCCTTAGCGTGGCACCACGTCCATAGAGCATGATATACGCATACATTGTTTGCAGGCGCGAGGCGACTAGCTTGCGGCTTTGAGACGGAGGGTTTAGCGGTTTGACACGGAGGGGTTTAGCGGTATGAGACCGGGCATTGAGTTTGGCGGTGAGACCGAGCCGTAGTACGGTTTGGCGGGGTGAGACCGAGCCGTAGAGCGACTTTGGCGGCGCGGCCGGTGTCCCAATCGGGCAGGTGTGCTTCCCGTTTTGGCGATTCTGCTCCCCCTTTTGGTCGGTCCAGATCTGATAAGCCTTATCAGATTTGATAAGACAACAACGGCATCCTCTGCTGCCCCAGCAACCGCATGCCCGACGCATGGCGAGCAAAGGCTTGATGGTGCGCCAGCCAATCAGCGCGCGCCGATTGCTCAGCATGACCTCAGGGCTAGGGTAGATGCCGTAATTTATCAGCAACTGCTTAGGTGAGCAGCTGCGAAACGCCACCTGGCAACGGCCACCAGCAATGAGCACAAGGTGACGAGCACCCGCCCAGTCCTCCTGCCAGCCCTCCCAGCGACGTCTACGGCACCCCTGCTCCCTCCCTCACGTCTGCCAAGGCCCCGGGACCACCACCAGGTCTCACACCACCACCAGAGCGCCTCGGCTGGCGCGCTCCTCGGCCCTCGACGCTCCGTCTGCCGCGTGGCAACACCATGGCATGGCTGCTGCCGCCACGATAGACCACCCTACCATGTCGGGCACCCCTGGCGCCGCCGCCGGCTCGCTTACCAACCCGGACAGCCACGCCGTCAAGTACTCGCCCGCCTCGTCCCCTGACGTGGCTCGGCCCTCCGCCTCGGCCACCACCGCCCCTGAGCAAACGTCCTCAGGCCCCACCGTGCCCCACGCCGCTCCGCAGCGTGCCAGCGCTAGCCCCGCGTCGGAACGGCCCGATGCCGACGCCAACCCGGCCCGCCCAGGCCCATCTCCGCCACACAGTGGCAGCCGGATACCCCTCTACGTCCCCAGCCGGATGCAGTGCTCCAACTGCGGCACCGAGCGGACGCCGCTGTGGCGTCGGGCCCCCGACGGCAGCACCATTTGCAACGCTTGCGGGCTCTACCTCAAGTCGCGCAAGACGCAGCGCCCAGCCCATCTCAACCGCTCGCCACACACGGCTACCATCATTTTTGACCACAAGAGCGCCCAGCCGCAAGACGCCAAGGACAAGGGCCTCCAGGCAGCTGCCGCCACCGGCGACCCCAGCCTGCTGGATGCCGCCACCCTGGCGACCTGTGGCGGCTCGGCCATGGGCACGTGTCCCGGTGACGGGCACTGCAACGGCACGGGCGGCGCCGTGGCCTGCTCTGGCTGCCCCGCGTACAACAACCGCATCACCAAGGCCACCCAGCTGGCGGCCCTCATGCAGCAGCGCAAGGATGAGGCGGCTGTGAGCCCTGCCACCGACGAGAGCGGCCACGAGAGCGATACCGGCAGGCGGGGTAAGAAGGCCCCAAAGCCACGGCGCTTGTCTGCGGTCTCAGTGTCGCCATCCGAGTCGGAAGCCACGGGCAAGAAGCGAGATAAGCGCGAGAAAGGTGACCGTGGCTCGAAAATACCTCACATGATTGCGACCGGCCAGATGAGTATTGAGGACGACGAAAAGGAGGGGGTTTCCGGCCTTGTGGTGGCGTGCCAGAACTGTGGAACCACCATTACGCCGTTATGGCGTCGCGATGATATGGGCCACACGATCTGCAATGCTTGTGGGCTCTATTACAAGCTACACAAGCTCCATCGGCCAATCAGAATGAAAAAGAGCATCATCAAGCGGCGGAAACGTGCCACTGGCAACACGTCCCGTGGCCCCGACCATGCCGTCACATCGCCGGCGCCCTCATCCGCTGTCATGACGCCTCAGGGTACCCAGGCAACAATAGCACAATCACCCCAAGCGGCACAGACACCCCAGCGACCGCCAAGCCAGCCGCGCTCCCCTTACCCGCTTGACCCTTTGGCGTACCAGCAGCCTGCGGCGCCACCACCACCAGCGCCGCTGCCACAGCCGCAGCAACCACCCGCTGGGTCGAGCGCTGTGCCAGCAGCAGCGCGTCCGCCGCTGCCCATATCGCATGCACCAGGAGGCGGTCCGCCTCTTCCGGAGTCTGCCTACGTAGGGGTGTCGTACGTACATGTCCCTTACATGTATGGCTACCCCCCTCCGCCAGGCGGCCCGTATGTGCCGCCACCCCTCATGCCAGGCATGCCGATGGGCTACTCTGTGGCACCGGGCCAGGCTCCTGATCCATACTATCAGGGCAACAGGCTGCCGCCGCTGCGCAATGTGCCAGTGCGCCGCCTGCCGGGATATGTCCCTCCACCTATTGACTTCACAAGCTGCTTCAAGGGCGCCGGGCAGGCATCGGCGCAAGCATCATCCCACAAAGCGGAGGTGTCTGAGAAGGCGCGGATGAAGCAGGAAGAGCGACGCAAGAGCGGCCCGAGCCGCGCCAACGGCCTGCCCAGCATATCTGACATGATGAGTGCAGAGAATCCGTCGCGAGAGCTGTCGCGACCAGTGTCATCAGTGCGAAGCAGCTCTTCGCCCCCTAGTTCAGCGCGAAGTTCGCCGTTATCTGAACGAAGTGTGCCGGCAAAGCGAGACGTGCGAGACGTCTCGCAGGACCGCGAGTTTCTCCTCGAGAAGAAGCGGCGACTCGAGGAGGAGATGGCCAAAACAAAAGAGCTTCTGGAAGCTTATTCAGACAATGATAATTAGACTGTATTGTGTATATCATTATCCATTACTCTGAGACCAGTCTATTTCTCTAGCAAACAGTTGAACCCAGGCGACTAGACGTCAGCCATGTCGCGACCGAAAAGCCCTCGCTTGAGCCAGTCCATGAACATGCGAACCCGAGTGCGGAACGAGACGGATTGGGCAAAGTAGACCGACCGCCAGAGGTACATGGCAACAAGACCGCCAACGAACGAGCGTCCGCCAATATCAAACACAGCCGCGTTCGAAACGTACGCCAACGACCCGAGGTGGGTGTATTTGAAAGGGCGGAACACTGTGTCGTCAAGGTCGCCATCAACTATGTCGCTGACCGTGAGGTTCTGGGCTGCCTTGGCGAGCACTGAGAGCTTGCGACCGAGGTATTGGCCCTGCTGGTGAGCTCGTTGAGCGGTGGCGGGAAGCGAGGTGATCTTCTTGTCGACGTGTTGAAGCATCTCCGACAGCTCGTCGAACGAGATTGTGCCACTCTTGTCGATGTCGTACTTGTCAAACATGAACTTGAGTCGAGTAAAGTGCTCCTGTGCCTGCGGATACTTGCGCTTGACAGTGTCAATCACCCCGGCGAGCTCTGGGTAGGTAAGCTTGATATTCCGGATCGCCTGCTCATCTATGGGGTCACGGGTACGGGCGTTGTGGAGCGAGAGCCGGCGCTTGCCTAGAACAGCCTTCTCGATGATGTTGGCAATGTCGCTGGCAATGTCTGTGCGCACCGTCGAGCAGTCGCCGATGGCGTAGACCTCGCCGAACGGCGCCCCGATAACACGCAGGTGCGAGTCTGTCTCGATGGCGCGCCGGTTGGTCTGTGCGTCGCCAAGATCGGCTACAATGCTCTTGACAATTGGCACCTGTGACACTCCCGTGGACCAGAGGCAGAGTCCAAACGGCAGTTCGCGCAGCTCCTCGGTGCCGTCATCGGGGTTCTTGGTGCGCACAATGACCTTGTCCGGGAGCACTTTGGCAACGCGCGCGTTCGTCATGAGATCGATTGAGTCCTTCTGGAACCGTTCCTCGGCGTACGTAGAGATCTTCTCGTCGTAGGTGTTGAGAATGTGGCCGCGGGATTGCACAACGTGCACCGTGACGAGGTTGCGGAGCAGTCGCGGGTACGACTTGGTGAGGTCCTCGTTGAGAAGGTCAAACACCTCTGCTGCAAACTCCACGCCGGTCGGGCCGCCACCGCAGATGACAAACGACAGCAGACGACGGCGCTCGTCCATGCTGGTGGTGGGCAGCGCCGCGCGCTCGAGGTTCTCGATGATCTTGGAGCGGATCAGGCGAGCGTCCTCGACCGTCTTGAGGAAGTGGCAGTGCTCGAGGCCGGCGACGCCGTGCGGATTCGACTGCGAGCCGACCGCCACGACGAGCTTGTCGTAGGGCACGTAGAAGCGGGTCTCCTCGCCCGTGAGCTTGTTGCGGCCGAGCACCTCGACGAGGCGGTCCTCGAAGGAGATGTCGACGGCGTGGGCCTGGAGAAAGTGCGCGTGGAGGCGTTTACAGATGCGTCGGAGGGGCTCGATGATGGAGTTGAGCTCGAGGGTGCCTGTGGTGGCGGACGGCAGCATCGGGGTGAACAGGAAGTAGTTGTTGGGGGAGATGACGGTGACGTTGTACTCGTCCGGGTCGAGCTGGTGGAGCAGGCCGACCGAGGCCCAGCCGCCACCGAGAATCACAAGCCGGGGCTTGCCGACCTTGTTGGCGAGGGTGGCGCAGTCCTGGTCGTCGATCTGGCGGTCCATCACGGGCAGGTTCTTGGGCCCGCCGCGCTCGGGCCGCAGCGCGAGCTCCGAGACGAGGACCTCGCCGCGGTCGGTGGCGTCCTCGCTGTAGGTGGTGGCGTCGTAGATGAAGAAGCACGCCGTCAGCCCGACGAGCGTCACCACGACGGCGCCGACCGTGACGGTGCAGTACACCGCCGTCTTGCGCAGCAGCCGTCCGGCCCTGGCCGGTGCATTGGGTCCGTCTGGATTAGGTCCGTCTGGCTTGGGTCCGTCTGGTCGGGTTAGTCCGTCTGGATTGGGTCCGTCTGGTCGACTAGGTCCGTCTAGGCGGCCTGCCCACCAAATTCGAGCAATGCTTCTCGTACACTGTCATCCACATTGTTGGTCGTTGTTTGGAGGTCCCGTATGCTCGCGGTGATTTCGTGAAGCTTC
>JANJPH010000361.1:0-10004 GCA_030407195.1 [Candida] tunisiensis
GGTAGGACGGGGCGGGGGACTCGGGGGGCGCCGGGAGGCCACCCGAGCCGTCGGCAACATGACATACCTCCAGACGGCCACTGTCTGTACGCTTCGGCGCCACGGCACGCGCCTCGAGGCGGGCGCAAAAATCCAGGCGCCCTGCGTTTAGCCGTGCGCCAAGGCCGTACGGCACCATGGCACCTGCATGAGTGCTACATCGGACCCACCCGGCGCCCACCGGTGCAACATGAGAATTTTTTCCCCCATCCCTCCCCCAGGGCGCCCGCGCCGGCGCGCAATGACATGGCCGTTGCGGTGCCCTTGTGCCTTGCGGGGAGACCCCTCACGGCAGTCTGGGGTTGCGGCCGGCGTCTGCGCCGGCCAGGCCTTGCGCTGCACCGCTGGCCGCGCGCGTTGGCCGGGCACCATGCAGCCGTGCCGTTGTGCTGCAGCCTCTGCGTGCGTCTGGCCCGTCGCCCCAATCTGGCCACTGTCTGACGCCACCGTAGTCCGGCGTGGGCGGGCACGGTGTCCAGTCCAGGCCTGGTGTCGGCGGCCAAGCCTGGTGCTGGCAGGGACCTAGCCAAGCTCTGCGCTGCCCGGGCCCGTCTCAGCACGCCGGGCCGGACCGGTAGGGGTCAGGGGGTGGTGGGAGGGGGTGTTGCTTGCGCTGGGAGGCACCGCCGCTCATCGGGTGCAGCAAGCAACAGTCCTCGGCCCGGCACACTGTACACGAGACGGCCAGCCGGCCGCGCACACCCCACGCCAGCCACCCCGGACGGCACCGACGGCGCCGACGTACCCCACAGTCTCGCACACACCCCTTCCCCAGACTGTCCGGCGCCTCCGGCCCGATAGCCGAGGGCGGTCGGCGACGCGGCTTGAACGGCGCGGGCTGCGAGGCGCGTTGCTTTTTGCGTCGGCTTGCTTTTGGCCCCCAGCTCATCGCGCCAAAAGCAAAGCGCCCGGCCTCGAGACGCCGGAAAACTTTTTGCACCCCGCGCAGATAAGGGTCGGGCCACCCGAGAGCCGTTCTGTATAAAAGATATCGTGAGCCCCTGGTTCGTGGTCCGGCAGGCATCCCTTGGAGCTCTCACTTCAGTGATATACCACCACAATGAGCCACACCAACGCTCCCCTCACTACCTCCAACGTGGTCCCCCAGCAGATCGACGAGCCGGCCTTTGAGCCCGCCCGGGCCCAGGACGCCGTCATGGCCGCTCCGCTCAACACCGTCGTCAGCGGCGCCACTAACCCGCCCGTCTACGACGAGAAGAACGTCGCCAGCGACGCCGCCAGCGACGCCGATGCCGGCTCCATCCACCACCCGCTCGGTCCCCTCCCCACCGACGAGGAAATGTACACTCTGCGCCGCGTCTCAGACCGCCTCCCCATGGCCGCATGGCTCGTCGCACTCGTCGAGCTGTGCGAGCGTTTCACATACTACGGTCTCTCGGGTGTGTTCCAGAACTACAACCAGAACCCCCGCCACTACGCCGCCCAGGGCGGCACCCAAAAGCCCGGCGCTCTTGGCCTCGGCCAGCAGAAGGCCACCGCTCTCTCATACTTCTTTCAGTTCTGGTGCTACGTTACCCCCATTCTCGGCGCCGTGGTTGCTGACCAGTACCTCGGTAAGTACAAGACCATCTGCGTGTTTGCTGGCATCTACGTCATCGGTAACCTTGTCCTCTTCGTCACCTCGCTCCCCGTCGCTCTCGACGCCGGCGCCGGTCTCGGCGGTATCATCACAGCTATGATTGTCATTGGCCTTGGCACCGGTGGCATCAAGCCCAACGTCTCGCCCCTCATCGCTGAGCAGTACACCAACACCCACCCATACGTCAAGACCCTCAAGGGCGGCGAGCGCGTCATTGTCGACCCTGCCACCACCATCCAGTCGGTCTTCATGATCTTCTACTTCTGCATCAACGTCGGTTCGCTCAGTGCCATCGCCACCACCGAGATGGAGCTCCATATCGACTTCTGGGCTGCTTACCTCCTGCCCTTCTGCTTCTTCTTCGTCGGTATCGCCGCCCTCATCTTCGGCAGCAAGTACTACGTCAAGAAGCCGGCCATGGGCTCCGTTATCCCTGACTGCTTCAAGATCATGGTCATTGCCGCCAAGAACAAGTTCAACCTCGACGCTGCCAAGCCGTCTGTGCGCCGCGACACTGGCCAGTCTTCTGTCGCCTGGAGCGACCTTTTTGTGGAGGAGGTCCGCCGTGCGCTCTACGCCTGCAAGGTCTTCGTCTTCTACCCCATCTACTGGGTTGTCTACGGCCAGATGCTTAACAACTTTGTGTCTCAGGCTGGCCAGATGAGACTCCACGGTATCCCCAACGATATCATGCAGAACATTGACCCGCTCACCATCATCATCTTCATCCCCATCTTTGAGCGCTTCATCTACCCCACCATGCGCAAGTTTGGCATCCAGTTCAAGCCCATCACCCGTATCTTTGTCGGCTTCATGTGCGTGTGCGTTGCGATGGCCTACGCCGCCATTGTGCAGCACCTCATCTACAAGGCGGGCCCCTGCTACGACTCGCCGCTCGACCCGACCTGCGACCCTGACGGACTTGGCAACGACATCCACGTCGCCATCCAGACCCCGGCCTACCTCTTCATTGCGCTGTCTGAGATTTTCGCCTCGGTCACTGGTCTCGAGTACGCGTACACCAAGGCTCCCGTCAACATGAAGGCCTTCATCATGTCGATGTTCCTGCTCACCAACGCCTTCGGCTCTGCCCTCGGCATTGCGCTCTCGCCGACCGCAGTCGACCCCAAGCTCACCTGGACCTACACTGGTCTGGCCGTGTCGACGTTCATCGCCGGCTGGGTGTTCTGGTTCCTGTTCAGAAGCTACAACAAGGTTGAGGACGAGCTCAACGTCATCGACGCCGACTACAACGCCGAGCTCATTGCTACCATCAAGCACGAGAAGGGCCACCCGGCGGAGAAGGATGTTGCTGCTGTTTAAGACTGTCCTTTGTAATTAGATTAATGAGCTATGACTTTGTTTTCACTGAGTGTTTGCGGTTGCCACTGCAGCCGAACGGGTGACGAGGCCACGCGAGTGGCGCCGGAAAGCGCAAGTCGTCACGTGCGGGGTAGCGCGAACAAGTGCACGTGACAGGTCTCCCACCCATATTCGGGGTCACCCACCGGCCGCAAAAATCCCTCACGTGCAGGGATACGTGACCTGCGGGCGGGCACCTACCCATTTTTGCGGTCACCTACCGCGAAAAACCGCACGCCTGCCACAGGGAAACACATCTCACCTGACTTCTCACCTGACCGCCCTTGCGTTACACGTGCCACAACAACCAGTCGACCAGGCCCCCCGCCACGCGAAACGTGAGTTGCCACTGCCTCCAGCGCGCGCCAGACCCGTCCTGGACCGCACCCACGCCCTGTCTCGCCCCCTGCCGCTGTGCTTTCTCCTTTCTCCCGCCTCCAGACCCCGCTTTTCAGCTCCTCCCTCACCCCCAGTCCCGTGACCGGTATCATCACGTGGTGATAGGTACGCATGGGGCAAGGCTGGACGGCCACGACGGGCCTCGAGCCCCCGGTGGCAACGGCCCGAATGGCACCGCTGACACAGAATGCAGCCTATCAACGCCATCAACAGACGGCGCCTCTCCGAGGAGAGCCCCGAAGAGCGCGGAGCCAAGCGCCAGAAGCACGAGCTCGGTGACCTCGACCCCGACGTGCCCCTCCTCGGCAGCGCCAGCCTCGAGGAGGAGCGTGAGCAGGAGCCGACGGAGGAGCAGGCCCGCAACGAGCCCGAGCAGGCCTCTGCCGGCGACTCGGCCGACAAGGGCACCGACGCCGGCGACGACGCGTCCGACCAGCTCGGACACGCGTTGGCCCAGCACAACAGCCAGGCAGACAACAAGAACAAGTCGCCGGCCCCGCCGTCCCAGGTCCAGCAGGGCCAGCAGGAAAGCGCCGACTACCGCAAGCTGGACCACCACATCGACAGCGACTTCCTCAAGGACAGGGAGCAGGGCGTGCACGGCGGCGACGCGCAGTCGCCGTCCATGCACTATGCTGGCCAGGCCCAGGGCCCGCCTCCTCAGCACTCGCAGGGCCCCCACGCCCATGCCCACCAGCTCGGCGGCTACCCCTACTCGCAGCTCCAGCCGGGCGCCAACGGGCTCCTGATGGGCGAGGGCCAGCCCGGCGGCATGATGCCGCACTCGCAGATGGGCAGCCAGAGCAAGCCAGCCGTCGGCACGGACGAGTGGCACCGGATGCGCCGCGACAACCACAAGGAGGTGGAGCGCCGGAGGCGCGAGACAATCAACGCCGGCATCAACGAGCTCGCGAAAATTGTGCCAAACTGCGACAAGAACAAGGGCCAGATCCTGCAGCGGGCTGTCGATTACATCAAACAGCTCAAGGAGGAGGCCCAGCAGCAGTATCAGAAGACGACCCTCGACAAGATACTGGCCGAGCAAACCCTCTCCAGCGTCACAAACAAGAACGCTGCGCTCAAGGCCGAGCTGGAGCGCACCTGGCGTGAATGCGAGCAATGGAAGAAGGCCTGCGCCACCGCCGGTATTACAGACCCCAACGCTGCTGCTGAGGGTTCTGCCAACAAGAACGCTTCTTCGTGATTTAGGTGTTTGATCGGGTGTATTATTAATGGTCCCTTTTTAGGTTCTAATATCTATTTTTTTAGTTGTATCAGTCGTCTGGCAGTCTCGTCCGTAGCTGTTTAGCCGTCTAGCTCCACAGCAGCACTTAGCACTGTTTCCTCCGCCGCCCCTGCCACTGCCGCTAGTTGCACCGACGTGTTGTGACGAGCCTGGGGATCTGCTGGCTCGCCAGTGAACACAAAAACGCTGGACGACCCAGCGTATGCCGTTCGCCCTTCTCTGCCGGTTCTGTTCGCCGCTACCACTGCCACCCGTTTGCCGTTCTGCCGCTCGCGGTTTGGAAAGTTGAGGAACGGCCGAAACCGAGACACCCAGTAGGAGATGGTGCCGAATTCGGGTGGCTGTGCCGCGTCCTGGTAGTGATCAGGGTTCTCTGCGTCCTCCTCAGCAGACACGTCTGACCTCGACCCGACGCTTTCTTCGCTCGTCCAAGCCATTGGACATAGCACGAGCGTGGCACCATTGGCCTTGGCGGCGGTGGCAAACTCGCACTTGTCAAAAGCGGACTGCGTCAGCAGTGGCAATTTGGGGTCGGGATTGAGGTCCATGCAAATGCCCATTTGCACTGTCACACCGAGGTCGGGCAGGTGCACCGACTGCAGAAAGCCCTCTGGCCCTGGCGAGCAGTCCCAGTCGTGGTCTGCAGTGTACATGAAATGCTTTCGATGATGGTACCTCACGTTGCCTGCTGGGTCCACGAGAACTGCCGAGTTGTATATTGCGTAGTCGCTCTTTTGCTCTTCTGCTTGCCTCTCAGACGGTGCATTATGGTGGATGGCCGCGAGATCAAGCGAGCCAGGCAGAAACGGACCCTCCGGGTATCCGACAACAGTGTGACACTTGTATCTCTTGCTCGTGGAGATGGCCCACCGCGTGCTGACACCGGCGGCAGTCGGCTCAAGGTGCGCCTTCACGCGATCACGGGCCTGGAAGTCGTAGCCCGTGAAGGCCATCTCTGGGAGCACCAGGACGTCGAACGACGACTGATGCGCGGCGAGAATGGCGTCTGCGCGGGCGATGTTCCGTGCTGTCTCCCCAAGGTGGGGGTTGAACTGCAGCGTGGCCACGGTTATCTTCCGCCGAGCCTGTGTCGCCATTGCCAGATGCCTCCGGGCGGTCGCCAGCATCAGTGGCGCTGGAAGCCGCATCACGTGCTGTTGCACGTGATGAGATCACATGACGACGGCACATGACCTTCACGTGACGTTGTTCTGCTTATTCCAGGACCTTCGAGAACTAGCGCCCCAGACGGAAGGGGCAGGCGGAGGAAGAAGGGCGCCGACGAACCCGCTAAGTCCGTCGCCCTGCGGTGTCGCCCCTCTGCTACGGCCGTCGCCCGCGGGCGCGGCCTCCGCCCGAGCGGCATTACTCAGCCAGCCGCGCCCTCCCGAGTGAGTGACGTCACGCCCCGGCGCCTTCTCGCTTATGCGGGAACGCCCCAGAAAATCCGAGAAAGTTCTAAATGTGCATGGAATATGCCAGATTATGCGAGATGGCGCCCCCAGCCGTAAAGTTCTAGAAGTCGACCAACGCCATATAAAAGACCGCCACCACAACAGGCCTCAGTCCCTCATCACCCAGATCAGCCAAACAACCATCTACAACATGCTATTCTACGTCGACCCCTTTCACAGCAACCCAGGCTATGGCTCAGCGAGCTACGACGGCAGCTACCTGAGCTACCTGGCCGCAGAGCGCGAGTACCGCCAGCGCCTCGCCTACGAGCAGCAGCGTCAACGGGCTCTCCAGCGTGCCCGTGCCCAGGCCGAGGCCGAGTACCGTGCCCGTTTGGAGCGCGAGCGCGCCATCCGCGAATACCTCGAGTACCAGGAGTTCATCCGCGAGCGCGAGGCCCGCCGCAAGAGGGAGCTCGAACGCCAGAGGCAGCTGGAGCGGGAGCGCCAGCGTGCCCTTGAGGTCTTTGTCGAGCCCCTGCCTTTCGTCGTATCGTCTCTGTGGTCCGCTCTGACCCCCGACGAGCCTTCTTCCGAGACCAACGCCGAGAAGACCCACAACGAGAAGACAGCAGAGAAGCCAAAGACTTTGACTGAGAAGCCCGATGCTTCCACAGACAAGGAGACCGAGGCCGCCGAGGCAGATCCAGAGACCTCCGCGCCCAACGATGAGCACACGCAGCCCTCCGAGGAAGAGGGTTCTGAGGAGGAGACGTTCTCTCCTTTTGATCTGCTGACCGATGTCCTGGCCGCTTTGACCGCCGAACCCCACAACGGCCAAAAGCAGTGCCGCAGACGTCGTGGCCGATGCGGACGCAAGGACAAGGTGACTAAGAACCATCGCGAGCGTTCTGCCTCGCCCGTCAGTGCAGCAGCGAGCGCCAGTGCCTCTCCCAAGCCCAAGGCAGCCGCGCTTGAGGCGACCTCTGAGGCAATGGACACCACACCTGACCCTACTCCGGCACGTGCGACCGAAGATCAGCCCGATGCCCAAAAGGCAGCCGAGCCGACCGTTGAGCCTGAGAAGTCCAAGCCCAGCGCTGAGCCTCAGCAAACCGCCGAGTCGCCGAAGCCCAACAAGCCTGAGGAGACAGCTGAGGAGCCTGAGACGTTGGAGACACCCAAGCCCAGCACCGAGGAGCTCGCAGAGCGACTGAACACCATTGAGAAGCAGATCAGACGTCATAACAATAGCTATCGTCGCATCTCCAGCTCTTCCTCGGGCTCGGAGACGTCCGACGGCGCAGCAAGCCTGCAGTCGCGCATCAAGGTTCTCCAGCAGGCACAGGTCAAGTTGGAGCAGCTCTACACCGACCTCGACGGACTTAATTTGAGCGACCGCGAGGAGGACGCTGAGGTGAGCTTTCTGAAGTCGAAGAAGCACGCCCTAACGTCCCTAGCCGTGGCCTCCGCCGAAGGCATTGACACCCTCGTCAAGTCCCTGAAGGCAGAGAAGGCGAAAATGGACGAGTTCTCACAGAAGCAGCGGCAGAAGAAGGCGAGTGAGAACAGTTCGAGAGTCGCAACACCCGAACCCTCGGTGCAGACTCCCGGCAGCGCGACTCCGGATAGCCGATCTTCTAGCCCTGTCCGCCACGTCACGATCGAGCAGGTGCCCGACGACTCTGACGATTATTGATGTATAGTAGTAGCAAATGGATAATTAATGACCTAAACAAACTTGCTCACTTAGCGTTGCACTCTATGTACATGAGTCATCTACGCCTTGACGCCGGAGATAATGACCACCGTTACGCCGACGCTGAGATGCTCCGTGCCGTCGTCGTCCTTGGTTACCTCCTTGATCTTCGGGATCTTGTCATGCGAGGCCACAAACTTGTTGTAAAAGTCGCGGGTCATGTTCCACTTGACCTCTAGGGACTCCTCCGTCTCGACCTTGTTGAAGCCGGCCTTTTCAAAGACCGAGATGAGCGTCTCGCGAGGGAATCCGCCACGGTGAGCGACGGCGTCCTTCTCAGAGTCGTCCTTGGGCGGCGGTGGGGTCTTGTCGTCGGCGCCGTAGACTTTGCCGCCCTCCTTGAGGAAATCGATCACAAACAGGGAGCCGCCCGTCTTGAGCCGCTTGGCGAGGTTGTTTGTCATTTCTTGGATGTCGTCAATGTGGTGGTAGGCCATGGCGCACACTGCGACGTCAAAGTCGGTGTAGTGCTTGTACTTGTCGGCATTGGCGGGGTCAAAGAGGTCACCGCACACTGCGTGCATGTCCTCGGGCTCGATGCCCTGGTTGTAGACCTTCTCGTTGTAGATGTCGACCATCGACTGGCTGATGTCGAAGCCGACGATTGACTTCACGCGGGGCGCAAACTCCTGCGAGCAGAGGCCTGATCCGCACGCAAAGTCCAGGAGCTTGGTGGCATCTGGATCAAAGAGCTTAGGATGGGTCTCGAGGATCTTTGCACACACTGCCTTGGCGAGACGCTGGACGTTCTCGTTCTGGTCGTAGTCCGAGGCGTTTGAGCCCTTGTTGAAGTGCTCGATGTTTGCTTCTCTTGCCGACATTGTTCTGGATCGCGAGGTTGGCCGTCTCCGCTTCGAGATGGCCCGGGTCTTTATAGGTGCACGGCTGACTGGACCCCTCTCGGGTAGCGATACCGGATACGTCATGGTGCATGCGGGGATGGTAGCGACGGTGATGTGGGATGGTAGCGACTGCGGGGTACCGACGGCACATGGTAGCGACGGAAGCCTGGATGGCGGCCTCGCAAGTGGCAACAATACTATACACAATGCTAGATTAGTACATAACAGTTACCTCATGCCCATGAGCATCTTTGACGGCTGCTCAACGTACGACTTCCACTTGGCGGCCATCTGCGCCATGGTCATGCCGTCAATGACGCGGTGGTCGCCGCTCCAGCTCATGTTCATGACCTGCGCCGGCACCACAGCGCCCTTGGCGTCAAAGCGCGGCAGCGTCCGCGTCTTGCCGAGCGCAACAATCGCCACCTCGTTCGTCACCACAACCGGCGCCAGGTACGTGCCGCCGACGGTGCCAATGTTGCTGATGGAGATCGTGCCACCCTTGAGGTCGGCCTGCGACAGCTTGCCCTGCTTGCCGAGGCCCTGCAGGCGCTGGAGCTCCGCTGCCACCTCGTACACCGACTTTTGCTCGACGTTCTTGATGTTTGGCACCACCAGACCGTTAGGCGTGTCCATTGCCACGCCAATGTTGTGCTGCGGCCGGTTGATCAGCACAGGCTTCGGCCCCGATGTGTCCACGCGGCTGTTGAGCAGCGGGTATTCGAGCAGACTCAGCGACAGCGCCTTGATGAAGAACGGCATGAACGACACCTTCGACGGGTTTGGCCCGCGCGCGAGCTCCTCGTTGACCGACTTGCGCAACGCCGCCAGCGAGTCCATCGAGACCTCGTCTGTGTAGAGGAAGTGAGGGATCGTCAGCGACGCCGTCATGCTCTTGAACATCATGTTCTGGATCGGCGTGAGCGGCTGCTCGCTCTCCTCGGCGGCCCGGGCCGCAAACGGCGACGGGATCTGCGGGAACTGGCCCGGCTGTGGCGCAGGAGCGGTGTCCCTGGCTGGCTGCTGCTGCTGCGGAGCGGCAGCAGGCTGAGGTGCGGCCTCCTGTCCGCCCTTGGAGAACGCGAGGACGTCCTCCTTGAGCACCCGTCCGTCCTTGCCTGACCCGGTCACCTGCGAGAGGTCCACGCCGAGTTCCTTGGACACCCGGCGCACGGCGGGCGTGGCAAGCGTCTTGAGGTGCGGCTTTGTCGGCTTCTCGGTCCATGGCAAGACCCTGGGCAGCTGGGCTGCCGGAGTACCAACAAAATGCTGGCCTGCCGACCCCCAAACACCGGGCCCCGCCCAACGGCCCTTGGCCCACCTGCCTTCCCGCGGCGGCCTGCTGGCGGCCCCTGTTCCCCGC